>DWMY01001195.1:0-16071 GCA_018249775.1 Heliconius hecalesia formosus | reverse complement strand
GCAGGGTAGGCAGAGGGAACCTAGTGTTAAGACACTCCGTTCCCCACTTTCTGCCGAATTCTGGAGGCATTGCGTGTTGAGTGGCAGAACTCAACGCCGCGCTTTGCCTCGACACCAGAGCGAAGAACCCACAACCAGTCGGTTTTTACAGTCACACCCTGTGCCACTGTGCCACGACCGGCCTCGATTGAGTATAATCAAAAATAGAAAATTTCTCAATATATTATATGTGCAACTGTTCTTAAAACATCCAGCTCATACTTTGCTGTCCACTTCCTTCGTACGTGTTGCAATGTGATTAATCTTCAGTTTTAATTAGTTTGGCTACCAACTTCGGCTTATCACTAACTGTTTACATTAGATTATAATTTAACATACATTAAGAATTTATATTGTTATTAGAAAATTAAAAAAATAAACTCATATGTACACTGTTTCTAATTTAATTTAATCATGTTATCTTATGATGGGATGTAGAATTAATTAATTTTATTTTCTTGTTCTGACAATAAGACAAAGCGTTGCATTGTGTTCCGCCACTCAACACATAATGTCTAGTAAATTGGGTGTAAAGAGGAGAACGGAGTGTTTTAACACTTGGTTTCCTTTGCCCATTCTGCTATATGCAAAATATAGCAACATAATTCATTCCCCTAAAAATCAACCCTTAAAAGTTTCGCCATTCAACATGTAATGCCTAGAAAAAATCAGTGGAAAATGGGGCATGAAGTGTTTTAACACTAGGATTCCTCTGCCTGCTCTTCTGTATTCAAATTATTTTAGTTATTTCGTGTATAAACTAGAAATGTAGTTTGGTGCAATGCAGGCTTTGCATATTCTTAGAGGTCCGACTTTTGAAAACTAGTGTTCACTTTTTGTTAGTGGATAGGTTGAATTTTCCGGTTTTTCTTTTAAAATCTTGGTTGGTAGCGTTCGTTTATAAGCTCTGGCTTTGTACAAGCTGTTGCATTATGTTCTTGTGTAATTTTAAAGTGAATATCAACTTGGCTTTTTAAAGATTACCGTAATTTTGTGGCAATAGGAATTAAGCCGCGTAAGTCGTGGTAAGTTATTACTGAGTCTTGATCGGAGGATTTTTTATTATATGAATTGTCTTTATACTTGATTAAAATATATAATTAGAAAAAGATTAGTAAAGCTGTCGTGGCGAAGTATGACTGTAACGCGATGGCTGTAGGTTGGATTCTCACTCGCAATAAATTTAGTTTATTTCCTTGCTCTAGAGAGAAGAAAAAAAAATGGTTAAATCGTAAATATAAACAATTTTAGGTCACAACAAATTGTGTATTAATCAAACTCCATTGAATTGAAATTCAATTATATATTCGTGAAAACGTTCGTAAGTATATTTCTTTTCAATGTTCATGGATAATTTTTTGGCGATAATCCTAAAATTCATTACGTACAAAACAAGCCTGATGGTACCACTGTCATAGCCTACGCGTATCTGCTTTTTATATTTAAAACTAGAGGGCGCGCGCGGTTTCGCCCGCTTATTATCATTAGGGGTGGATTCTAAAAAAAACAACGAAACATGTGTTCAATAAAATATTTTTAAGAGTCTGAATTTCAAATTTTATAGAAATCGGTGCCGATTTTTTTTTCATACAAACTTTCAACCCCTATTTCATTCCTTTAGGGTTTAAATTTTTCAAAATCCCTTCTTAGTGGATGTACAGATTACGAAAGTAAACATCTGTCCAAATTTCATGTTTCTACGCACAGCAGATAGGGCTGTGCGTGCGTCACGTCTCAGTTAGTCAGGTATATGTTCTTTTATATGTATAGATAGATTAATACACAATTGTACACAGATATATTTATAGCAATTAACTTTAGAGTTAAGTTGTTTTTAAAAAACATGACATTTATGACAATAATTAACATTGTAGATTTCTTTGTAACTGATTTTGATAATGAAACTATACAAATAGCAGAAATCGTTTAATTCTCAAGCATGATAATTGATAAAAGACTGAACGGAATTGAATATCAGTAAAAAATGTGAAAAATACATTAATGCTTTCAAAGCTGTGTCTAGTGTGCTACAAGCACACTCTTATACTAAAATTACTTTACAATATCATAATCCGTAGTCAAATTGACTATGGATTATTTGATTTGGACTCCTTTAACAAAAACGCTACTAAAAAACTTACTGAAAGAATCTAATACAAATACCTACGAATTATCATAGTGGCAATGAAGTCTTCCCCCCGCCAACGCACTGCAGGTGGAATGTGTAGATTCGCCTTTTTCTATCCGTCGACAATTCCTGCCTGAACGGTTTGTTGGTAAAATGTTACAGCTGTCTTCTTTGTTGTTTGGATGTGACATGATGTGGGAATTGTCCTTATCTCACAAAGGTAAACAACTTACTGCTATTCAACCTAATAAATCCAAGCAACCTTGGTTTTTTTTCTCAAAGCATTACTGAACGGAGGATTATATTAACTATTTGTCACTTGCGCATTGGACACCTATACATCTAGCTAAGGTCAGGATCAGGGACCACTCACGTGTGAATGTGTCCCAGACAACGATTCCCCTCCACACATTCTTTTTATTTGCCCTAAGCTAATCTATCCCTAATAAGTCCTTCCTCATAAAGTTCCCCGTCTCCTTAATGTTCAATGTTTGTTAATGTTTGTGCTTAGTCCTATGTAAATTTTTATGTAAATATATTAGACTAGCGGACCCGGACGCGGCTTCGCCCGCTTAAACTATACGAACGTATATATGAATTATAATATATACGAACGTATATATGAATATTAATATATATATTTAGAAAATCGTTTAGAAAATTGTTTTGAAAATATGTATCTAATTTGAAGGAAAAAAATCATAAGTAAGCATAACCAAAGTAAAATATTAATAAAAAAAAACTAAACAAAACCAGCTACATTATTAATATTATCAAAGTGAAATAAATATTTAAAAGAATTAAAATTAAATGTGTTGTGCTATGTTTTTGCAAGTGCATGTGGTTATTTACATAATACTCAAATATAGTAATATATATATATATATATTTTGTCGCTGTCTGTCTTTCTATTTCTCCGAGCTAGTATCCAGAATAACTGAACATAGTTTTATTGGATTTTCAGTGATCGATTTTACTGATTTACCCGGGAAAAATCTTTTTACACGTTTTCCTTGCGCGCGTTCATAGATACTATATGAAATAACTAAAGTCCTTTCTATTTCAACCCAAAAAACTAAAACTACAATTTATTAAGTGTATAACAACGGTATAGATAACCACCAACCAAGATGATATAACCAACAATTCTCTCCTTAATACTTAAATAATATTATGCCGATGCCGCGCAGGGCCGCAACTTACAACACACCAAGAAATTAATGAAAATCTAACTAATCTATTACTCGAATAAGCGAAGAACTAAAGAAAAGTATAAATTAATTACAAACAGCAAATAATTACATAAAAATTAACAGTAGTTTGAAAATGTATGAAAATTTACAAAACCGTCAAAGTCATCTGCCCGTTTGCGTCGGTCATACTTTGCCGCTCGTAAGCTAGGTTATTTCGAATCAGTGACATCTCCTTAATTATTTATTAGAATGTTATACAGTAAACTATAATTTCAATATAGATGAAATGCTAAAAGTGCCTATTATATTCATTTTTATTAGGATCCATATCAAATTATAGAAAATACAAACAACAAAAATCCGATAAATATAAAGAAAATTAATTAAAATGGTTACTTTTCCTCAACCTTCAGAGATAAACATGGTGTATGTATCGCGGACTTTTTTTAACATAATTTAAAGAACAATATTTTTGTAAAACATTGTTTTTATGTATCTCATAAGGTTGAGTCGGCGCAAGCTCAGTTTGGGTGACGTTTTTTTAAAACAACAAACGATTTTTGCAAACCGTTGCTTAGCAACCGTCGGTTGTTATTAACATGGCAGAATAAATTGCCTGTCAAATTTAAAAATATTTTAATATATTATTATATATCAAAAATATTGCAAATATGAGAAAAAAAAGTAACCTATGTTCATCCTAAGCCCCTTAAGTATCTCTATATGAGTATTTTATCTCAATTGAATTAGCGGTTTGGTCCTGATTGCGTAAAAGACAGACAGACAGACAGACAGATAGACAGACAGAGTTACTTTCGAATTTATAATATAGGTATGGATGGATTCTCTGCGCCGTCACATGCATGGTCAAATGAAAATAACTAAGAATTGTGTATGAATATTGGTTTAAACGATGAACTTAATACTATATACTGTACTTTCTTGAAGTTAGAGCTTTTAACGAAATAAACTTGTTAGTGTTATAATATTAGTATAGATATCTATACATAAAAATAAGGATATCTCTAAATAAATATACCGACGTCAAAAGGATATTTGCATCAATAAAGCAATAAATTCAATATATTTTTATATCCCCATTTGCGTCACATTTTTTTAGTTTATAAATCTAAAATATGCGTATACGTAAATATCAGTTTAGATGAAAACAACATCATTTACAATATGGTGATGATAATTTTGACATGACATAAAATAAACTTATATTTATTTAACATTCTTAAAGTGTTATTCCACACTTAGGAATAAAAACTTGAACATTCGGAATCGAGATTCGAAACGCGGGTTCGAGTCCCGCTACGTTCGAACTTTTATACATTTTCTAAATAAGTTTTAAACTGATATTTGTTTACTTACTTAAAAAAACCGGACAAGCGCGAGTCAGGCTCGCCCACTGAGGGTTCCGTAAAAAATTGAAAGTATTGAGCTTTTTTCTGAATTTCAGGCTTAGCTTAGCCACTTAACTTAACTTTCATCTGATACCTCACTTGAACTATTTAACCGCAAGAATATATTTTTCAGAACACACAAGTGTGTAGTTTTTTTCATAAACTAATACTACCTAGGTGTTAGTTGCCAAATTTCATAATTCTAGGTTAACTGGAAGTATCCTATTCATTTTGATTCCCTTTATAGTGTCGAATTACGCGTTTTTTGCTAATTAAGACTATTATTTTTTAGAATTTAACAACAAATATATTTTTCGGATATTTTTCTGAACTAGTACTACCTTTAGATACAAGTTACTAAATTTCATAATTCTAGGTTACCCTAATAATTTTGATTCCCTTTATGGTGTCGAAATACTTGTTTTTTGCTTTTTAAGGCTATTTTTTTTTTGTCACGGTGAGAATGAAGAAGAACGTGCTCAGCTGGTTTGGGCACGTCGAACGAATAAGTGATGAAAGAATGGCAAAAAAGATTTATGATGGAAAAGTGAGCGGTAAGAGAGGTAGGCAACGCACCTGTAGCATCTCTGGTGTTGCACGGGGTCGTGGGCGGCGGTGATCACTTACCATCAGTTGACCCGAACGCTCGTTTGCCTTGTCTTTTCCATATAAAAAAAAAAAAAACAAGTATTACATGGTAAGGGAAGCTTACCAAAATACAATAGTCAAAACTGCATTAAATCGGTTAAGATGTTTCTGAGATTACAGTAAACAAACACTTTAACAAACTTTTTAAAAATATTTGTTTTTGCTTTCATTACGTTATTAAATGCCACCAATACCATTTTTTCTCATATATCTTCGATCTGCAGGCACCGATCCGTATTATGTATTCCTATTTTTGTGAACATAACATATAATGGTTTTGAGTAAATCCTGTTTTATTTGTTAAGCCACTCCATTCTAAACTTTCTGCCGAGACATTGCGTTACAAATGAATGGTTTTAGTTATTTATTTCTTCAAGTGAGAATCGAACTCACAATCATCGAGTTTACAGTCACATGTTTGTGCCGTTTCGCCACGACGGCTTCTTATTATTATTTCTTCATTTTTATAGTCAGAACTGTAAATACTTGTATTGTAATAGAAGGAATTACATATAAAAGGGGACGCAGAGGAAACCAGGGCCAGGGCAGTAGTTTTTGAATTCAAATCAGTTCTTGAGATAAACGTACTTAACCTAATAAATTCTTCAGCTCTACAGTACTAAACTATAAATTTATCAAACACATTTTGCAGTAACGTATTCAGAAATTTATCTCTGAAGTGACAGCCAATTAATTTATAGCTTATAAATAACTTGTAACTGTTTTACATAATATGTTTTCTAGAGTTATACATAAATGCCTAAGTAATATACATATAATTATATGATAATTTACAAAATGCCTAAGTAATATACATATAAATATATGATAATTTACAAAATTTTGGCATATTAGAAGTTTTTTGTTTTGAATAAATTAAAAAAATTAAATTAGCTTCACGCTTTATCCCGCACACAGCAGGGTAGGCAGAGGGAGCCTAGTGTTAAGACACTCCGTTCCCCACGTTCTGCCGAATTCTGGAGGCATTGCGTGTTGAGTGGCAGAAGTCAACGCCGCGCTTAACCTCGACACCAGAGCGAAGAAATGGAAATATAAATTTAAGTAAATATTTCATCTCCTCGAGTGGGGATCGAACCCACAACCAGTCGGTTTTGCAGTCACACCTCGTGCCGCTGCGCCACGACCGGCATAAGATTTTTTGAAACTAAAGTTATTGGTATGAGAAGCAGGGAGTAGTACCTCGATTGATTGACTTCGAGTACCGATACCAGAGGGCATCTGAGTACAGGTGTGCAGAGGATGAGGTGAAAGAGGTATGTAGAGACCGTAGCGCTTGGCGCTCTGTTCTCCCTGGCTATCCTGTTAAGCGTGAAATTAAAAAAAGCAATAAAAATATCTATATTATTTACTATTTTTCAATATCTTTACATTTTATCTTTAATAAATATTTTAAAATGGCCTAATGAATTGTTAACTAAAATAATTTATATTTAAAAATATTAACCCGACTGGTTGTGGATTCGATCACCACTCGAGGAGTTAATATATTTACTTAAATTTATATTTCCATTTTCTTCGCTCTGGTGTCGAGGCAAAGCGCGACGTTGAGTTCTGCCACTCAACACGCAATGCATCTAAAATTCAGCAGAAAGTGGGGACGAAGTGTCTTAACACTAGGTTCCCTCTGCCTACCCTGCTATGTGCGGGATACAGCGTAAAGCTAATTTAATTTAATTTCTAATTTAAAAATATTAACATTTAGCTTTTTAGGGCTAAAAATCCAGGTAAACAAAATTGCGAGTGACGATTATTATATTATAAGACTCCCTCGTCGTCCACATTCATGCAAAATTTATAAGTTCATCAAACTTTTAGAAGGTTTTACGTGTTACCTTTTTTATAATATTTAATAGATTTCCTATTTTTTAACTACCTAAGTTATTGGTGAATAATATATATGGAAGTTGTATAATTATGTAACATAATATGAATACTTTATTACTAAGAAGTTTTCAAAACTTGAATATTGAGAGGCTCAAGAGTGATGCTCTAAGCATTGACTGGTCGCAAGTTGAAACGAGACCATCTATTGATGAAAAGGTTGACTGGCTGAACTCCAATATTATTGCACTGTTTGACAAGCACGCACCTCGCCAAGTAATGAAAATTAAAAACCAGTCTACTTTGTGGTTCAACGATGACTTTCGTAAAGCCAGGGCTAAGAGAGATAAGGCTTTCTCCAAATATAAAAAGGATCGAACTGATCTCAACTGGTCGATTTATAAGGCTGCAAGAAATCAGTGTAATCAGATGCGTAGAAAATTAAAACGCCAATATATCTTTAATAAAATACGTGATTCTTCTCCGGAGGCGACTTTAAAATTCTTAAAGTCCCTCGGTATTGGCAAACTTTCAACCTTCCCAAACAATTCCGACTTTGATTTAAATACTCTAAATAAACATTTTTCTACATCTTGTCCCCTTGATATTAGTATTAAAACCTGTACTCTTTCTGAAATTTATGATTTGCCGAAACTTGATTTCCCAGCCTTTACCTTTTCTTCTATCAGTAATAATGATACTAAGAAAATTATTCTGGCCCTCTCCACCAAAGCAGTTGGTTCGGATGATATAAGTCGCATTATGATTACTTCATTTGTTGAGATCCTTGTTCCTGTAATAACTCATATTGTAAATTTTTCTTTATCCTCTAATCAGTTTCCCGAGATGTGGCGAAAGGCATTTATTCTCCCACTTCCAAAAATATCTAATCCTACGCTACCATATCATTTTCGTCCCATTTCAGTTCTTCCTTTCCTCTCCAAAATTTTAGAATCTACAGTATACCAACAGATTTCCACTTATTTCTCAAAATGCGACTTTTTAAATCCAATGCAGTCCGGTTTTAGAACTGGACACAGCACTACCACTGCTTTGTTAAGAGTTACTGAAGACATTAGATCTGCATTGGAAAATAGGCATTTAACAGTGCTTATTTTAATTGATTTTAGTAATGCATTCAATGCAGTAGATCATGAGCTTCTTATTGCTCTGTTATGCAATGCTAATGTATCCAGTACAGCTTTAGAATGGTTTTCTTCATATCTTCGGGGACGTCAGCAGTCGGTTCGTGTTGGCCAGACTATTTCTGACTGGCATGATGTGACAGCCGGTGTTCCTCAAGGCGGTATTTTATCTCCTCTTCTTTTTTCAATATTTATTAACTCCATTACTTCCATTATTACTTCTCAATACCATCTTTACGCTGATGATTTGCAGCTTTATGAGCACTCTAGCGTGGAAAATATTGCTGGGACTATAAACTCTTTAAATGCTAACCTCCGACAAATATCAGTTTGGTCTTCCAAATACGGCATTAATGTTAACCCTGACAAATGTCAGGCCATAATTGTCGGCAGTTCGAGACAATTGGTTAAAGTCGAATACCACAAGTTGCCTAACTTAACATACAAAGGCACGATCATAAATTTTACCAAAACCGTGAAAGATCTAGGTGTTATTATAGATAACAAGCTAACTTGGGGCAATTACGTTGTCGATATTTCGCGAAAGGTTTACGCCTCGTTGCACTCAATGATGCGCCTAAAGAATTTTTTAATATTATATTAGCATGTATATAATTATATAATATATTATTGTGTATTTATTACATATACTTATGTAAATATAATATTGATATTTTGTTATTATTCTTTTTTTTTTTGCACCTACGCATTTTATTATCCCACATGACTTGGGTTGGCTGGTAGAAAATGCTTTTTAGTGTTAAGCCCGCCTATTGTACATTTTTTTTTATGTATAAAATTTTGTGCAATAAAGAATATAAAAAAAAAAATACTGAAGGTGCTCTTATAGTAACTGGTCTGGTTCTAGAGGCAACTTAACACGTATTATAAAAAATATATATTGTAAAATAGATCGAACAAAGTGTATAGGGAACCTTATGTTGATTAGGTGGGACACCAAGTATATATAATCTTTCTAATAAAGTAAGCTAATTTTGTAGCTTAGCCTTCTCTATAGGAAGATTTTCAAAAGGCTTCACTACTTAATGTTTATTGCAAGATATTAAAACATTCCCATAGTAAATCCTATTATGTGTTTATTTCATAATGTTCTCATTTGCGCAAGATCGACCCCAGTCATAATAACATAGTTGATGCTAGATGACTTTCGCAAGGTGTTTGTAAGATTAAGTATTCCTTGTCAAACTATTGCTATCAATTTCACTTATTATACGACTGGTCTCAATATTATATGTTGAAACCAGGTTGGGGGGTTCAATCCCAACTGGAAAAAATTAGTATTTCCTTGCTCTGGGAACAAGGTGTTGAGTTCCGCCACTCAAGACGCAATACCTTCAGAGTTCGATGAAAAGTTAAGAAAGAAAACGGACGTGTTTAACACTGTGTCATAAGTTCCTTCTGCTTACCTTGCTACGCGCGAGACACCCTCTTAATGATAAGTCGTGAAGCTAAATCCTTTTCCTAATTAAAAATCATATACCATAACTATCATCATGTAAAGTCAGATATTTTTAAATGCACCATTATCCATACGAGTATAATAAGTATGTACATAAAATTCTTTCGTAATGATTGTTTCATGCACAACCGAAACTACGCGGCGTAAAACGCTGAATTTGGCAAGATTTCTCGAAATTCCAACAGATTTTTCTGTGTGTGTTATCCAATTTACGCCAAAGTCAAAAGAAGTTTAGTAGTGCTCATATAATATGACATCAAAAACTTAAAATTAATATCCATTCTGACAAAATTGTTATAAGATTAATTCACCCACGGAAGGAAATACTTTATTTAGACATTAAATATGACGTGAATAATATTCAAGAAATATCTTCTTATGAAAGAAGATTCATATTTTGTATAATATAAAAATGAATCTCTGAATGTGTTGCTATAAAAATATTCCTTGAAGTACGAGAATGGTTCTTACGCAGAAAAAAATTATAAAATTGCCTAAAGAGGTCTAAAAACAACACTTCTATATTCCCATATAAAAGGTTCATAATACTTAAAAGTCAGTTTTAAGTTGTTGTCATGCGCTCGCGTGCGAACGGTTGAGAAGGCCCGGGAATTGCACAAACTACGCCCAGTATTATTCGATCACTTGGATGCTACTCGAATCCTTAAGGATCTTGTTAAGTTGAGACAAGATGTAGACAGGATTTCAGAAGATTACGCAACCAAAGATGAAAATCCAGAACTGAAATTAAAATCTAGCATTATAAACCCGGTCGATATCAACTGTTATACTAAAAATATGATTAATAGTACCCGTGGAGCATGTCTGCATAATAGCTTTGAATATAACAGTGGACCTACATGAATATTTCCTATTTCAACCGAAAGCGTTGTCTTTACAACAACGAGGTTGTCTTACAAACGAGGGTAAGGACACAATTTGTGCATCGTTAGGAAACAAAGAAACAGTTGAGAGTGTAAAAAACGTTAAACTTGCTATGAATCAGCTGCGGTCGCCACCCGTCCCGCGCCCCGCTCACAGCCCACCCATTGATACATCGTTGCCGACGGAGAAACATATTGTTATCAACGATACTTTAGAGCTTGTCGGCGATTCTAATACACAAATAAATACCACAACGTCTAAAAAATCGTTTGCAACTGTAGCCAAGGATTATAGGAAGGGGAAACTTGATAGGAAAACGGGCAAGTGGGAGCTGGTTCAGAGGAAAAGATCGATCGAAAGAGATAAAAATCGATTTTCGGGAAACAAAGGAAAAGCGGTTGTCCAGCCAGAAAACAATTTTAAAGCGGCGGATATTAGTATTCCTATATATATTTACAATGTTTCAAAGCAGACAACAGAGGAAGATATTTTAAAATATATTAAAACTAAGGTTAATGTCGATGTAAAATTAATGAAGTGGAATATGAGGCACGATAAAGCATATTGTGCTTTTAAAATTTTTGAACCCCAGTATAAACTTGAAATGTTTTTGTGTGATGATTTTTGGCCAGAAGGAGTATTATTTCGTCGTTTTATTAATTTTCGACGTAGCGGAGAAATGTCTGAAGGAAGGAATAAGTAAAGAATCATAATAGACAGCAGTACACTTATAAGATTGATGAGTTTTAATTGTAAGAGCGTAATGAGATCCACGGACTGTATCAGAAAGCTCTGCTTTAGGGCGGATATCATTGCGTTGCAGGAGACGTGGTTGCTGCCACACGAATTGTCCTATCTCGATACTATCAACGACGGATTTGCATTTACCGGTACCTCTGTTGTGGATGCGACTGCAGGAGTCCTGAGGGGCAGGCCGTACGGCGGGGTGGCCTTGCTATGGAGAAAGTCAGTGTTCCCGTGCGTAATAGTAATACCTAGTGCTAGTGTCCGTTAAAATAGTGCATGGTGATCGAGTGAGTATGGTTATATCGGTATATATGCCCACCGCGAAGCCGGAAAACCTAATTGAATACAGTGTCTTAGTGAGTGTCTTAGTGAAATCAATGCTTTAATAGAAAATAACGACGTATGTGCTTGGGGACTTTAATGCGCACCCAGGTGAGTTATTTGCAAATGAATTATTGAACTTTTGTGTCGAGCAAAATTGGTCGTGTGTGGGCATAGATATGCTTCCGAACAGCTATTCATTTGTGAGTGACGCGCACGGCTGTCGGCGCTGGCTCGATCATTGTGTGACGACCAACGCAGCCAGGCGCTCGGTTCGTGGTGTTGCAGTTTTATATGATGTTTACTGGTCTGACCACTTACCTTTAATTGTCAAGTGTAATTTTTAACTTATAACACCAAAGTTGACATGTACTAACTCATTGGTAAATAAAGTCATATGGGGTGAAAGAAGCTCAGAGCAGATCAGTAAATACTCGTCTTTGTCACCATGAATTTGGTAAAATAGTATTTCCCACGCATTTTCACGAATGTGCCGATGTTTTTTGTAGTAAAGTGAAACATAAACATATTTTAAATCAAATGTATATAATAGTATTGTAAAGACGCTTCGAGAGGCGGCTGTGAACTCCTATGTAGGGCCTACTTTACGAAAACATAGACCTGTACCGGGATGGAATAAATACGTCAGTGACGCTCACAAGACGGCGCGGTTGTGTTATCAAAATTGGTTACAAATCGGCAAGCCGATGGGGGGATCGTTTTATAATGAAATGAGGGAAAGTAGACGAATTTTCAAATCTAAATTAAAATTATGTCAGGAAAATCAAAACCAAATAAAGCTAGATATAATAGCGCATCATCACGCTAATAAAAAAAATTGTAAATTCTGGAAAACAACAAATAATTTAAACCCAAAATCGAATGGCCGTCCTGCGAGCGTTGCTGGTTTTCACGAACCTCGCGATATAACAAACCTCTTTAGAAAACATTTTAAGGTTGAGCCGCCGAGCAACACTGGTGTTCAGATGTTCAACACTGAGCAACAGAAGTTAGTGGGCGTTTGATTCTCCGCTGGCGATATAAATAGAGTCGTAAGTCGAATGGTACGAGGTAAGTCACCCGGTCACGATGGGCTGAGTGTTGAGCATCTGAAGCATGCAGGAGCTGACTTGGCGAGAGTTCTCGCTATGTTTTTTAACATGTGTTTGAGTCATAGCTACCTGCCGGAGGATCTAATGTACACTGTAGTAGTACCAATATTGAAAAATAAAACAGGAGATGTATCCGAAGTTGCAAACTGTAGACCGATCTCATTCGACTGCCTTAACGATGACGTGGTTTTAGAGGGAGAGGGCAGGCGCTGTGCGCTGTAACATGCTGGCCCGAAGGTTTGCACGATGTACTGATCGTGTAAAGATAACATTGTTCAAGGCTTATTGTCAATCCTTCTACACCTGCAGCATTTGGGTTAGGTATACGCAGCGTGCGTACGGCGCCCTGAGAGTCCAGTTTAACAATGCATTCAGAGTGCTGTTCGGGTTACCGCACTACTGCAGTGCCTCCGAAATGTTTGCTGAGAGGCGTGTTGATGACTTTCACGCTATTATTCGTGAAAGGAGTGCATCTACACTCCAGAGGTTACGAACTAGCTCGAACGGCATTCTGTCTGCACTGGCTCACCGCTGGGATTCGAAAATTCTGCACCACTGGGTACGGCTACATGTTGGCTAATGATGGTTTTTGTTTTTCTTTTCCCTTTGTTTACTTTTATTATTTACTAACATTAGGTTTTAAGTGTCTTGTAATACTAATAAAATATGGACATATGTCTGAAATAAAATAAATAAATAAAATTTAAAAAAAATAAAGTTTAAATGTTAGTGGATGGATTCCTTGATGGTAAAACAATTGAGTGACGTTAGTATCGTATAAATATTTCTTTCCTAAGTGTAGAATAACACTTTAAAAGTTTGAAAAATATTTAATAAATAGCATTCTCTCTTGCCAGAACATATTTCTTAGTATTTAATTTAATAATTTGTAATCTATCTTCTTCTTCTATATATATAAAAGGACTTGTGCTGACTGACTGAGGTAAGACGCACGCAGAGCCGTAACCGCTGATGGTAGAAACGTGAAATTTGGACAGATGTTTATTTTCATATTCTGGACATCCACTAAGAAGGGAATTTCAAACCTTTTAACCCTAAAGGGATAAAATAGGGGTTGAAAGTTTGTATGGAAAAAAAATTTAATCTGCACCGATTTTTATAAAATTTGAAATTCAGACTCTTAAAAATATTTCATTGAACACGTGTTTCATGGTTTTTAAGAATTTACCCCATAAGGGTACAAATAAGGGGTTGAAAGTTTATATAGAAAAATCTTTAAATTGCCACCGATTTTTATAAAAAAATAAATTCAGACTGTTAAAAATATTTTGTTGAACACGTTTCGTGGTTTTTTATGGATTTCCTCCTAATAAATATTTTTATTTTTCTAAGTGTGGAATGACACCTTAAAAATTTTAAAAATATTAATGTCAATATTTGTTAATATTTATACAGTGATATCATCACTCAAAAACATATTGTCTATGGTAAAATATAAATTGTCTGTGGTAAAAAGTAAAAGTAAAATACTCTTTATTATAAACCAGAAATAAACAATTATTTGCTGTGCGTCTATATTACTAAATATAAAAGCCACAAATTTCTTTAAAATTAAAAAAGGGTTATGTGTTTGTGACTTACTAAATATGCCCTCTATAAGGCGGGGGACAAATTTAAGTAGAAGAACCCGAAATTCAACGAATCAAATGAGTTATCAGTCTAATCGTACTGCCCAGGAACGTGAAGATCGCAATGAACGTGAAAGAATTCGGTTAAGCCGACCCGTGAAGCGCGACATTTGACTAATAATGGTGCAAGTTTGAATCGACCTGCTTACTATTACGATATGTCAAATGATTACAGTGCCTACAACTACGTTGCTACTGGACCTATGAACTCAGTTTGCTCATATTGTAAGGCATTGAAAAACACAAATGTAGCCAATGTATTGTGTTGCGCAAATGGATAATGATACCATTGCTACCACCTCCAGATTTCTTCGTCCTCATTGATTTTAGGAATAGGAAAAGATTCCATTCATGATTACATGATTCCAACAATTCAACGACTGCTTTCAAATTACCTCAATTGGAGCAACAAAAGTAGTTAGGTTTGTAGTAAATACCAATAGTATTTGCACTATCTATAACTAAACTAAACTAAACTAGCTTCACGCTTTATCCCTTGCGGGGTGGTCAGAGAGAACGGAGCGCCAAACGCGACGGTCTCTACATATTTCTTTCACCTCGTCTACTGTCATCAATCTCTTCATACATGCCCTCCGGGGGGTCCTCATGCTTTTTACGTGACCTTTTCCAGTATCTTTGATACTGTGTTTTCAAAGGTCAGGTCGAGGTCCTCCTACCTCTCTTACCACTCACTTTTCCATCATAAATCTTTTTTGCCATTCTTTCATCACTCATTCGTTCGACGTGCCCAAACCAGTTGAGCACGTTCTTCTTCATTCTCACCGTGACATCCTCAATCATAACTATTACAGCCCATATACATTTTACAATACATTTTTTACCTTTATACATAACATATAAGGTGAAATATATCACAGAGCAGGTTATTTATTACCAGTGCCAGATAACGACTACAAGTTTTTGCAAATTTAGTTTATGGAATTCTCCACAAGAAATCAATCTTTGTTATGCACAAAACAATTCAGTGAAAAGTCGTTGTTGTAGTTGGAGAAAATTTGGAGTCACGTGATATTGTTTTACATCGTCGTTAAATAATCAATTACAACGTATTAAGAAAACACATTGCTAATATGATGCACTGCACCATCCCATTATATTTTGGCAAGGTGAAGATGGCTATGATTTCTCAATCAAGATAGTAAATCCCATTGCAGGTAATTGAAATATTGATTTGTGAGATATTACATTATCTACTATATCACCTACTAAATACTTCAATTTGTTATTCAGCTGTCATCATTGTTATAAGAAAATATTTAACTTAACTTAGTTTCACGCTTTATCCCTAGCGGGGTAGTCAGAGAGAACGGAGCGCCAAACGCTATGGTCTCTACATACCTCTTTCGCCTCGTCCACTGTCATCAACCTCTTCATACATGCCCTCCGGGGGATCCTCATGCTTTTTACGTGACCTTCCTCCAGTATCTTTGATACTGTGTTTTCGAAGGTCAA
>DWMY01001194.1:0-16072 GCA_018249775.1 Heliconius hecalesia formosus | reverse complement strand
TAATCTTAAAACACTGAATCTTCACGCATTGCCGAATTTTGCAAACATCTACTAACGGGCGGAAACACCGCGCCGCGTATACCAGCGCGGGGAAGTGAAACAATTTAAATATGATTAACTGAGTGATAATCGAACCTACAATCTTCGCGGGTTAACGAACGAACGGGTTATCGAACCTATTATAGGTTCGTCACGATAAAATTTTAAGCGTAAACTATTTAACCACCTACCATGACATTTTGTACACATAATTAGGAAATATTGAAGAGTATATGGTGTGTTCTACTTTTTTACCGACATTTACGCGTCTTTTCCGGAAAAAAATAGGTATTCTTCCAAAATTGTAGCCTAAAACAATTAAAAAAATACAAAAAAAAATAAATAAATATTTTTTCAAACAAAATAAATAATAAAATTATCGTTGTAATATAAAACGCAATTTGTCAAGAACAACGCACGCACACATACACCTATCAAAGGGAAACCGCCGCACGCGCCTCATTCCGAAATCGAGTCGTAGGTATTGGCGGCAAAGTTCAAAGTTGTTTAACCTTTAGTAGTATTTTTGTAGTAAATATGTGTTTACGTTATTGGTATCTATGCGTAACTGCGTCACACAAATACAGGTATGGAAAAACATCATGAAATTAAAAAAATCCTACGTCTAAATTGTTGAGGTATCTTGATTTAGTTCTTTTTTTTTGCAATTATTGACCAAACACCAAATTTTTTAAAACACCAATTTTTGTCACTAACAAAATGAGTCATATATTATGTTACTTGATATAAATGAAAATAAATAAATTAGAAGTAATAAAGAATTTATTTGAAATTGAAATATCTATTTTTTTAATTATTTATTTAAACAGAAGGTATAAAATAAAACTTCAATGCACTCACTATACGTTTCTAAAATCTGCTATAACTGGATAATAATTTAAAGTACAATTTATTAAGAAATATATACTTTATTTATTTTTTCAAATATCTAAAATTTGTCACTTAAATTAACGGTAAAAAAGTAGAAAGAACGCTCCATATATAGCCAAGGACATAGTATAGGCATTTCCAAAAAAAATTAAAACAATATAGATTAAAACAAAAAAATACAATATCACCAAACACTTTGTATGAGTTTTTAATATTTTTTTATACTACTTGGAAATTCATTATTTCATTCATATTTCAATGATCATTGACATCATTATAAGCAAAGCCTCTAATAAATACAAGTGCTTATTCGTATATGTTTATTATTTCTTACAGAAAAATAAAAGATCTACTGCCAAAAATACCGGCAGCTCGGGAAAAGCTAAAATGTCTTCGCATATTAGACGCCTATATACGAAATGTTAGAAATGAACCTGTGACCGCAATACTAGAGACGGTAAACATTGTAGATCACTTAGGAAGTTCCGAGGGATTGAAACTGGTAAGATACTTCTTTTTTTGATTGTAAAATATTATATAGTTTTTTGTTTTCTTTTTCATTTTTATATGTTTATAATATTTAACTGATAATTAAATGATTCAAATGTCTAAAATGTCATTAAAATTGTAAAGGTGCAAAGACGCTGGTGGCTGTGACACAGTTTATACTAGTACTGCTACCAACGCACACTTCTTGGTTTAAGAGACAATTTGTTAAATTTAATTTGATGAATAAATATATTATTATTATATTATACAAATACAGATGTTTATCCTATAAAAAAAAAAGTTTATAAACATGAATGTTCGTTCCTCGTTCGTTTATTGTTAGCTATACTGGTATACTGGTTTAAACGAAAAGCAGTACTGTCGTCCACGTTGTTTCGTGCTATGGCAATAAACACATTTTTTTATATATTGTCCATGTTACTTTGACAGTAGCAATATTCAATAACTATAATTTTTATAAACAATGGAAACTCCTCATTGTCTGAAGAGTGTTCATATTAAGAAAAAATGGCGACAATTTTTTGAATTCTTGAGGCACTGCGTATTGAATGGCGTCTCTCAACGCAGCACTTTCACACAGCCTCGCTACCAGAGCTAAGAATTGAAAATATTAAATATTTCAGTCGACGGCTCTAATTCTAAGCCACGACAAGCTACCAAAAAAATATTTTTAATATTTTTTTTCCATTTTAGGCAAAAACTAGCTTAACTTTCCTATCTGTAATTGAAAGAGAAAACCTTCTCACTGCTATTCTCAAGGAGAATTACAAGAAGGAGTTACATCAACACGTTGAAGAATTTTTGATAGAATATTTGAAATGTAAGCTGTTTTTTGTATTATAATTTATTAAAAGATTTTTTATTCACTCAGCATCACGCATCTCGCGCGAGTCTAGTGCTAAGACACTCCGTTTCCGCCGAACTTTCGAGGCATTACAGGCTTAGTATCCGCCACTCAACGCCGCGCTTTGTCTTTTATACCAGAACAATAACCAGGTCTTTTTAACATTTTCATTAGTCTGGCAAGACGAAAGGGCGGGGTGGGATTCCTCTTCATAAATGACAATATCTGAATAGAAGGGAGGGTCTTGACACTAGCAGTTTCGTACTTGCCCACTTTTCCCTATATTGGTATTTTTTTTAATAGATGAAAGAAATTTGAAATAACATATAATATTATACATTACACAAAGACCGTTGTGGCGCAGATGCATGGCGTCGAATTGTAAACGTAACGGTCGTCAGTTTGATTTCCATTCGGAAAAAGTATACTTTCATTTTCCTCACTCTGGTAACAAGACGACACATCGCGGCGTTAAGTTCCTCCATCCAACACTAGGTTTTAACACTAGGTCCAATTTTTAGGGTAGGCAGAGGGAACCTAGTGTTAAGACCTTTGTCCCCCATTTACTGCCGAATTCTGGAGGCATTAAGTGGCAGTACTCAACGCCGCGCTTTGTCTCGACACCAGGGCGAAGAAAAAAAAAATTAAGTAATTATTTCATCTTCTCGAGTGGGGATCGAACCCACATACAACCAGTCGGCTTTACAGTCACACTTTGTGTCCCTGCGCCACGACTGGTCTCAACTAACTTAATTAATTTACTAAAAAAATATTTTAAAAAAAATATTATATTTAGCTTTTTTTGTAGTAAAACTGCAATCAGACTATGAGCCGCCCCCTAAAACACCTGCACGGGAATCGAAGTCGCTTCTACTGTGCTATACAGATAAGCGTAACGAATTGGCAAAGCTGAATAACTACAGAGGAAACTGTATACACGGCTTAAGTGAATTGCTAAATGATGATTTAAGAATTAGGTGATATACATTTAGGTTATTTTTTCAGGCCATCTAACATATTCACACTAATACAGTACGTGACTGTAAATGTGACAGCTGTGGGTTCAAATCCCACTCGGGGGGACTGCAATATTTAATCGAAACATTCTGGTAATGAGGCAAAGCGCGGTATTTTCTGCTTATCCTGTTATGTGGGATACAGTGTGACGCTAAAAACATGCGAAAACAATAAAAAATAAGTAAATATTTTATTTTCTTAATTTTTTATGAATAAGGTTTTCCTGAAGCCAGGCGTAACGCAGGAGTACAAGCGTGCGACTGTAATTTCGGCAGGTTGTGGGTTCAATTCTCATTCGAGGACATGGTTTCATTTAATATATATTTATATATTTTTTTACTTACGTTAAAATAATCAAAAGGCCAGTCGTGGCGCAGCGGCACGAAGTGTGACTGTAAAACTAACTGGTTGTGGGTTCGATTCCCACTCGAGGAAATGAAATATTTACTTAAATGTATATTTCCATTTCTTCGTTCTGGTATCGAGGCAAAGCGCGGCGTTGAGTTCTGCCACTCAACACGCAACGCCTCCAGAATTCGGGCAGAAAGTGGGGAACGGAGTGTCTTAACACTAGCTTCCCTCTGCCTACCCTGCAGCGTGCGGGATACAGCGTGAACTGACTTTTTTGATTTGAAAATATTAATTAAGGTAAAGAAAGGTACTCCTAAACTGATCTGAAACAACTATTTTACTAAAAGGATTTTTTTTACAGATTTTACGAATGTTTCTACATTATAATTATAATGTCGAAATCAAAATCCGAAATGAATTTCGTTCAATTGCTCGACTTGTTCATGTGCAGGTTCAAATCTGAGTTACGTGAAGAAGGTGAGAATAAATGTTTATTTATACATATTTAGACATTACTTTCAAGACGTTACGTTACGTCACTCAATGTATGATACATTGAGTAACGTAACTTAACGCCACGCTTTGTCATACTGGAGAATTGTTGTTATGCACAACAACCTATGCACAACAACCATTCGTATGAAGGAATATCTGGATAATCTAATGTATTAACCCTTTGTACGTCGCGCACTTGTATGTCTTGTACTTCGTATTGGCGGCAAACCATGTTTTACCATTACAGCGGGTTTGCCGGACTGTCCCCTAAGTTTATTTCTAATATATCTGAATTGGTGTAAAGCGTTGATTACGTTTGACAGAACTTTGATGAATTTATCCTCTTGATTAGTTGTGGTATTAGGCTTGCCGGATCTTCTTGTGTCTGCGTTTGTTATTTACAAGAAATTCCGAGCCTTGCTGCAATTTGAATTTTACTATATATGTTATTATATTGTATTCAATGCGACTAAACAAAACCCAAAAAATAACAATAAATAATATCGATTGCAACACATCAAAGTACAAAAGAAAGCAACCGCAGGATTAAGCCATATAACACATACTTTGTCAAAATACAAGGATTTGTAAAAAATGTATTTTAAATAATAGTAAAAAGCCGTGAAGATAACATTTATTACATTTTTTTTTCGGCTAAAATTAGGAATTAGGAAAGACAGATGTGCTTCCAAATTTTTAGACAGTAGTTTTAAAGCCATTTCAGTATTCAATATGAACACCATTTTTTACCTCTTGAATATTAGGTACTTAGTCTTATAACTAACAAGATTGAGAAAATTTCGATGTGTATGTTTTGTTTTTGTTATATTTCTAATGTTATAATGGTAATAAATGATTGTGTTTCATTTGAATAAACATATGGACAAAGTTTTTTCTTTTTTTAAATATCCCATATTTTTTGATACTAGTAATATTTTTTTCTAAAACAATAAAAAAATACAATTTTTATTACACAAGTCTATTACTACGCAATTTAAGCGCATTTAAAAAAAAATGTCACAAAAAAAATTCCGAGTAAACAGATAAATAAATAGCTAGGATAATAACCCGAGTGTAATCACAACAACATATTTACAAGTGCAAAGGATTAAAAGAAAATTTAAGATAACTTCTCATTTTTTAAAAGCTTGTCTTTTAATTAAATATCGTACATCTACATAATTTACAAGTACGACGGTCGGATAATCGAAAATCCACTGTAATATATGTATGTGAGGCCAAAACTTATTTTTATTTTAACTTATTTTTATTTTTGGCCAAAAAATATTTTTTACTTATTTGTTAAATGGATAGTGGTTGTAACATTTATTTTTATTTTTCAGTATCTTCCTCTGATGTGTCTAGACACGATACAAGAGAAGAAAGGATTGATATGATTTTAAAATATTGTAAGGTATGGAAAATATTTCTTAACATATAGATTTTTATCTATTCATTTGGGCTTGAGACAAAATGTAAACAAAAAAAGCAAAGTTTCTTTAACATTTATTTAGCTTTTTTATTTATATATTTTTTCTGTAATGAATAGTTTGCAATTTTTCTAGCAGCTAGCTGCTGTTATGTTGTCTTTTTTGAACTCTATGATAAAAAAGATTGCAATTAGTCTAATATTTAGAAATATTGTAAGGAATGGAACAACTAGTTGCGGGTTCGATCTCAACTCGAAGGAATGAACATTCCCTCTGTTTACCCTGATATTTGCGGGCTATAGCGTGGAGCTATAAATAGTAAAAAAATGTAAATCCAAAATTTCTTCGTTTTCAGAAAAATCCTCAGGTGGCTTTATCTCTCACATTGCAGCTGTTGCAAGTGTATCCGAAAAGTCCCGAGTTCGATTTCATGGATGATGATATTGTAGACTTGCTTCTCGTTCCGACGCCTTGGGCTTTGGAAGTTGTTAGAGCAGCTGATATATGGCGATGTAAACGGTATATTTAATAATTTTTTTTAGCTTCACTCTGTATCCCGCATATAGCGGAGTAGACATAGGAAGCTAAGTGAATAAATTTTTTCTCGTTCTAGTAACAAGACAAAGCGCGACGTTGAGCTCCGCCACTCAACAATTATTGTCTCAAAAATTGGCCAGAGTTTAGGAAACGGAGTGCGTTAACACTAGGTTCCTACCTTGGTGGGAGTGATAGCTATACATTGTTTATTTTGCTCACAGCTTAACAAAAAAATATCCTATTTTATTTCTTATCTCTTTCTCACTTTATTTAATTAAATATTATTAGTATTATTTAATATTTCAGCCTACACAACACTATAAGTGATCTTATGCAACAAACAAAAGACACCGACATTGAACATTTAACTAAATTATTGTATGAAGAATATAAATTATATAATGATGGCCCCGAGCAGTTTATTTTAGGGTGAGACATACATACGTTGCTCATCTGGTGCAACAATGGCGTATTTGCACTTTTGATAGTAGTTTTTTTTTAATAAAATTTAATCAATTCGTTCATAGTTGCACCAAATGTGTGACATATCTATCGTTCAATTAATATTGAAACGAAACGATATTTTATTTTAGTTATACAGGTTTTTTTTATTATTGTACAATATGATTACATTTCAGATTACACTTGTGTTACGATGAAGATATGCCAGAAATTTCTACAAATTTTTCCATAGAAGGTTTGTTTGTATTTAAAACGCAATGGTAGATATATATATATTTTTTCGTTTCCTGCTTTGGGCGCAATCTCGGCGATTTAACACAATCCCCTCAACGCAATATCTTTAATTTGATCAAAAAGCTGAGAAAGGAGTGTCTTAACACTAGGTTCCCCCTGCCTGCCCTATTACTACTACATTTTAGGATTGCTACAGCGTAAATCTAAAAAAGAAATATACTACATTTGAAACTTCAACACATGATAAAGTTTGTTAAGATAGATGTTTGTTCCACTTTCGCCCAAAAACTACTGAACAAATTCAAGTGAGACAGAGTATACATCAAAATATCACAATTTATGTAAGCATTTTGTATAATTAGGCTATATTATAACAATAAGCTTAAGCGGGCGAAGCCGCTGGTGGGTCAGCTAAATAACTTATAACTTTTGTTACAGATTTAGTGACTTCATTTGGTAAACTTTCCAACTGGAGTGACTTGACATTACGACAAAAGAAAACCGTTAAAGATGAGCTTCCATGCCTTTGGACCACAACGGAAAATTTAAGAAATATTGTTATGGAAGAACAGTTCCAAGGTAAATTACGCCATTACAGAACACTGGGAGTATGTGTAATATTTGGAAATATTTTTTGAAATTTTTTATATTCTTGTTTACACCTGATGATATAATGTACATTGTAGGGAACTAAATCAAACTTTTTATGTCTCCCATATGCCAAACTCCCTATCCTTCGATAAACACTTAAGTTCCCATCAAAAATACCACAAAATAAAATATTGTGAAAAGTTAACGAAATATTGTGTATCTATAAACATTGTTAAATAGTATCATTGTAATAATAATTAAAATTATATTAAATTATATTCGGCCCTTGGGAAAGAATTCCGAAGAGACTAGCGACCTGCTCGCAGCTTCGCCCGCTTGGATTACATAATTATTTTTATACTAATCTGAGTTACTTTCGTCTTCAATGTATTAGTAACATTATCATTTTGAACACATCTATACATTAAAAAGTAAAGTTTCAGCCAAATAAAAAAATAACTATTATTTTATACCATTGCACAGTTGAAGCTGAGAAAAAAAAATTATCGACCGTTGCGCCTGGTTTAAGTAATTATATAAAGTTAATAATTTAGAAAAGGCTATCAAATGATACGAACCACTTGTTCTTAATGATTATTTAAACATATAATATAAAGATGAATGTTTGTTTCACTTTCACGCAATAACTACTGAACGGATTTATATAAAACTCTACAGCAACAGAGCTTATACACCAGAATGACATATAGGCTACGATGCATGTAATTATATTGTATAATTTAGCGTTAATATAAATATAAACATAAGCGGGCAAAGCCGCGTTTGGGTCCCTAGTAAGAAAAAAATTAATCTAAATAGATTAATTTTTTTCTTAAATAAGTAAATACTTAACTTTCAGCACCAATGTGGTTGAACGCAATGATATCTAAATACAAAAATGACAACAGCGTCGACGTTCCGTACGACGTTTATAAATCGCCGAGAAACTATTTTGATTTGTCAGTTGTAAGTATTTTTCTATTCTATTGAAAAATATATAAACATATGTAAAGAAATTCAGATATTTGTAACATTTGAGATTATGACGCCGCCGTGGCACAACACTTCGTCTGACTATAAACACGGTGGTTCTGGGTTCAATTTACACTCCGGGAAGTGAATTATGTTCATTTACTCGCTTGGTAATGAGACAAAACACAGCATCGAGTTCCGCCACTCCACGCGCCAGCTTCTCAGGTGTTTGTTACACGAGGTCGAGGACGGCGATCACTTCCATATTTACCAATTTTATCACTTTGTTTAGGTAGCGGAGATTTCTACTTGGATCGAAATAAGAAACGGTTTACAAACAAAAGAAATTGTATTGGGCGATATACAGCCGTCAGATTGTTTAGCGCGGTGGGCGGCGAGAGTCATGATGAGGTACGTAACTACATAACATTGTTGAAATATTCTGTTCTATACAACATTTAATTTTATTAGCTTCCCGTTGTATCCTGCATATAGGAGAAGAAACAGAGGAAGCTTAGTGTTAAAACACTCTGTTCCCTACGCACTGTTGAACTCCCGAAACATTGTTTGTTGAGTTGCGGAAGTAAAAGTCGCGCCTTTGCCTCGTTACCAGAACGAGGAAATTTATTACGAACGAGTAAATTTTAAGTATTGAATATATTATGGGAATCGAACCCACAACCGTCACGTGCAATTGTACAATTGCACGTCGTGCGACGGCCTCACAACATCTAATATGTTATATGTTAATAAAATCTAATTCCAGGTCGGTGTATCTCTTTTCCCTGTCGCCCTCGTTGGGCGAGGCGGCGTATGCGCTGTCTCGCTCGCACGCGGCGGCGTGGTGCGCGCGCGCGAGCGAGACGGCGATACACAAGCAAGTACTGCACTGCTGCAAAACCACCACGTGAGTGTTTTGATACCATAACTCGCAAACCAGCTAACTCCATCTGAGAGACGCCGTAACCGTTATGTTATTTTTTGCAGATCGCTTATTAAAAAACAATATAATTTCTTCGCTCTGGTGTCGAGGCAAAGAACGGCGTTGAATACCGCTACTAAACAACCAGTACCCTCAGAATTCGGCGTAAAATGGGGAGCCCAGCGTATCATCTAGGCTCCCGATTAGGCAGCCCGGTTTTGCAGACGGGATACAGCGTGAAGCTGAAAAAAAATGTCGCAATTGTCTAATTGAATGTACATATTGTTATCCTTTTTTTTTGCTCCGCGCTACAAAACATACATATAACAAAGTACAGCATACAGCAGAGTAGTCATACTGCGTTCCTCACGCGCTGCAGACTTTTTTGAGAACTTGCGTGTTGAATGGCGGAAGTCAACGCCGCGCTTTATCTTGTTACCACGGCGAGGAAAATGATAAAAAATAAATAGTTAATTTCCCCAAGCGAGAATCGAATCCATGCCAGTTGTGTGTCACAGTGCTAGTGCCACTGCGACACGAGGTCTTTTATTTTAATATATTGTTTCAGTGACTTATATGAAAGTGAGATGCTGCAATGGTTATATTTAAAACTAAATGCGCTTAGATCTATAGCTTTAGAAGAGAACAATATAGATGACCTCCAAAGTGCTTTAGATATTGCAGGTGAGTTTTTAGCCAACGAGTGTTGTGTGGCGGAGCTCAACGCCGCGCTTTGTCCTGCCAGTTCAGAGCAATGGAATTAATTATAATACGTATATTTGTATTTAACACAGAAAAGAAAAATATTTTTAGGTATAGCAGGATTGGACTCCGCGAATATTGTGGCACTGTCCTTAACTGAATTTCAACTGCGGCTTCTTTCACTTTCTTTATTTAACGTTATTTAATTAATGTCATTAAAGTAATATTTATGCCTATATATAAAGAGGAACGAAGAAATGTAAATATAAATTTAGAATAATATTTAATTTCCTCGCGTGGGGATTGAACCCACAACCAGTCGATTTTACATTCACACTTTGTGACCCCGCGCCACGACTGGCCTCAGGCCTATGTAATTTATATTTTATCTTTATATTTCAGATACACATGCACCTCAGTTTCTAAAAATGTCGTCGGACGAAAACATTATCAAAATGGACTTAGTAACGATGCAATTCAGGGGTGACCTAAAATGTATGTATAAATTATGAATATATACAGGATGGAAGCGCCGATTTGCCACTTTCTTTTTCAAAAAAGACATCACAACGAGAAAGGGATATCTCGTTCTATATTACGCAATTATCTATTTTCTATAATAAATGTAAACAACTCGACCAGACTCGACTTTGTGTGCGATGTTGTCGCTTTGGTAGGTCAGTGTGTGTGTGTGTGTGTGTGGGTGTGTTTTGTGTGTGCGTGTATGTGTGTGCGTGCGTGCGTGCGTGCGTGCGTGCGTGCTTTCGTCATTCTTAACAAATGGCGTTTTATATTACAACAATAATTTTATAATTTTTTTTGTTTCAAAAAATCACCACTTCACACACGCAAAATCTCTTTCATTTTAATTGTATTAGGCTTTTATAGAGTAGTTAAAACTGTACTTTGATTTAAAGTGGTAAAGACAAAAACACTCTGTATAATATATATATCGTCATTTTAATTTATTTATCTTTAAATTATATTTACGCTGTATCCCGTATATAGCAAGGTAGGCGGTGTTAACCCAGTATTAAATCACTCCGTACTCCGCGCACCGCACATTCTAAGTTTTTTTTTATTCTTTAATTATAACCATTTTCTGTTGCTATATAAACGACAGCGACCCGACAGATGTGGGTTCGATTGCCACTCATGGTAATAAATTATTTTCATTCGTTACAAGACTAAGAGTGGTGTTGAGTTCCGCCACTCAACACGCAACGTCTTGAAGATTGAGCAGTCCGTGGGGAACGAAATGTTTTGATAACACGAAGTTTTCTGTACGCAAACGTGGGGTAGCCCACGTTTGCGTGATAATGCGTGAAGCTAAAAAAAATGTTTTATTGAATTGAACTTGTATTTCGTTGTAATTAGACAAAAATATGTTATGACGGAAAGTAGAAAGCAGAGAATTATCACTAGAGTCATTTTTTTTATATTTATTATTAAGTTTTAAATTTGAGACTGAAAACACTATATTTGTGGGTTCAATTCCCATTGGTGGAATAGAGTATTCATCAATCATTCTTCTTATTTTCAATAAAGTCATCAACAAGGTGACACCACGCCTTTAAATTCCGCCACTCACCATGCAATAGCTCGAAAATTCGGACGGTGCGTAGGGAATGGAGTGTATTAACACTAGATTCCCTCTGCCTACCCCGCTATATGCAGGATACAAAGAGAAGCTTAAAGAAACTTCATTTTATATTACAGGTTTGAATAAAAAGCATATAGATGATATTTTAGAAAAAATAGAAAGATCTAAGGAAATTAAAAAGTCGGCGAATTATAAAAAACATTTAGAATCTATGTGTGTTCTGTTCATGATATTCTTAGATCAGTGTGACTTTGGAAATGACAATTGTCATCGTAAGTAAATTAAAAATAATAAGTATAGTGGTCGTTCAAGTGAATTCCTATTTTATTTTACTGTAAACTAGATAGTTGTGGGTTCAATCCTACCTGCAGGTACTTTTTTCCTGGGCCTTGATGACACGACAAAGAACAGCGCCAATTAACACGCAATGTTGGGCGGTGCGAAAGGAACGAAGAGTCCCAAAACCAGGTTCCCTCTACGTTGCTATATGCGGGATACTGCGTGAAGCTAAAACAAAAGTTAAATAAAACAATAATAACTATAAAATAATCTAAAATCTGTGAAAATATCATTTATATATATTTTTTAAAATTTTTAGGTAGTTACAAATTTTTTGCAAATTCAATTTACCTTGCAATGGCAAGAGTTTTATCAATTTATGTTCAGCTCAACTTAGGCGGAAGGCGCAGACTGCTAGCCAGTATTATTATTAATAAAGTTAAAACTTTTGGAAAGGTTTTGCCAACGGAAACTGAATATATTCTTGATGTGGTAATTTTTTTCTTTATTTTAAGGTTATTATATTATAGTCAATATTATATCGTAGCGCAGTGGGTTCAAATCCCACTCGAGGAAATGTAATATTTAATATATTCATTTCTTCGCTCTGGTATCGATGCAAAGCGCGGCGTTGAGTACCGCCACTCAACACCCAATGACTCCAGACTACGGCTTAGCTTGCTGTGTGCGGTATACAGCGTGAATCTAACAAAACATTCATATTGTGTTAGAGTAAAGCCGAAGATAGCTGTAACTTTTTCTTACTTTTGATAATATTCTTCCCTTCCGCCAAACGACCAGAAAGCCCAAGTTCAGAGCGGCCACGACTCGTCGACCGTACTATTTTTAATGTTCCCAATAAGATGTTTTGTATTGGTCATACAAAAATTAAAATAACTAACGAGCCCGTTTAACCAAAAATGAACTGTTAGCATTTTTAATATTTTCAAGTTTCTTTAAAGTGTCATTGCACTGTAAAGATATACAAATATTTTAGTACACGTACAACAATTTTAACGTATATGTTTTATTTCTTTCAGTTGTATTTAATAATAAATGATCTAGACGACATCTCTATTGATCAGTTGGTAAGTTCTCGAGACCTTTTCTCCGGAACTCATTCTCTGTGGACATATTTGGAGGAAAACAAAGTGGACAGAGTGAAGCGTCACTTCGCACTCATTGGTGATCCGCAGTACTTGTTGTATAGTTATTGTCAACGATTATTAAATGCTAATAGTAAGATTTTTTATATAAATATAAAAGTAATGTTTTTTTTACCTCACGCTGTATCTCGCACATCAAAGGGTTAGGCAGCGGGAACTTGGGAATCGAGTTATAAGATACACCGTTCCAATTAAGACACTTCCGTTCCTCACTTTCCACCTAATGCTCGAGACTTTGCTTGTTGAGCGGCAGAACTTAACGCTGCACTTCACTTCATTGCCAGAGCGGAGAAATGAAAACATCAAATATTTTATTCCTTAAGTAGAAATCGTTTGTGTACCTCGGCCACAATGATCTCAATCGATTTATATGAGGTAAATAATTGTATTTAAATTATATGGTAATTGAGGCCGTCGCAGTGGCGCAGTGGCACAGTATGCGAGTGTAAACGCGACAGTTGTAGGTTCGATTACCACTCAAGGGAATTAATTATTCTCATACTCTCACTCTGTTAAGAAGACAAAGCTCGGAACTGAGTTCGGCCAATCGTGGAACTGATGGACTGACCCAAAAGACAGTGTGAAGCTAAAAAAGTCCCATTTCTTTATTCAGATAATAAAAATGGACTTGTATGTAAATAAAATGCCGTCCTCGTGGTATATTGTTACATGATACTATATAAATGGTAGTGAGTTCGAATCTCATAAGAGAATCTCAATTTTTTAAACATTTGTATTTATTATATAATGGAAAATGTGGAAAGGAGTCTCTTAACACAAGGTTCCCGTTACAAGCCCTGTTATACACAGGATACGGCGTGAAGATGCTAATAATATAACATTTTCAGATTTTGAATCATTTGACCAAATAATGAATGTTTTAAAAAAAGCAATTTTTGAAAACGATTTAGCTCAACTGTCTCCTGATTATCAAATTTTGAATAAATTCAAAGGAAATTTATACAGCATTAACTTTGAAGGTAAGCAATTATTAGAAACTAGGATACGGTCGGTGAAAACGAAGAAACTAGGTATAGGCGGCGGAGGATATCGTCTTATGTACTTAAAAAATTCGGTTATTTTAAAATTACAGACAGACACGTAAATTTAATTATATGTATAGATTATATCAAAACAATATGAAATGAGGCCGTCGTAGCGTAGCGGGACAAGCGATTCACTGTAAACGCGACGGTTGTGGATTTGATTCCCACTCGGGGGATTGATTATTGATTATTATTTATTAATATTTTCATTTTTTCGCTCTAGCTAAAATGCAAAGCGCGACGTTGAATTCGGCCACCCAAAGCGCAATGCCACGGTATGTGGGGAACGGCGAGTCTTAACACTAGGTTCTCTCTGCTTTTACCGTGCTATATGCGTACAGCGTAAAGATGAAAAACCATAAAGTCATTACATAAATTGTAGCCCGTATGTTATTTTGGTTTATAATATAAGTTTCTTCTACATCCATTAAGTATTTTTTGCTTGAAAGTGGAACATACATACATCTTTACAAACTTTGACATTTATAATATTAGTAGGATAGGGTTCTCAAAGATTCCCTTCTGTTTCTATCATAGATAAGGAAAAGACAAGAGAGGTACTATCAAGTACTATATCTCAGTGTGAGCAATCGCGGGCATATGTCTATCTCTCCCAGACGTGCTCTGTCCTCGCGGGTGCGAGAGAGACGGAAGATACGCGTGACGCTCTGAACACGCTGCTGCGACTGCCGCGGGGAGTGACAGTCGTTAGCTTCGACGAGAAGGTAAGTTTACTTTAGATATGTATATGATAATAATTAATAATAATAATCAGCTTCACGCTGTATCCCGCATGATGCGGAGTAGGTATAGGGTTAATAAACTCCGCTTCCCACTTTCCGCCGAATTTTGGAGGCATTGCGTGTTGAGTGGCGGTACTTAACGCCGCGTTTTGCTTCGGCAAAAGAGCGAAGAAATGAAAATATTAAAACTTCTTTCCCCGGAGTGGAAATTGAACACACAACCTGTCGCGATCACAGTCACAGGCTGATGTTTAATTCTTGCAATATTGTAGTTCATAACAAAATTTATTATTATTAAAAGAGATATCAATGATTTTTCACATTAAAAGATATCAAAGAATATAATTCGTCATCCATTATATTTTAATATACTTTTAAATTATGCTCTTGGAGACGGGATTTTGTTTTGTTTTGTTTGAAATTTGTATTCCTTTTTAACTTCACGCTGGATCACGCATGTAACAGGATAGGCGGGGAGTACGGGGGAACCTAGTGTTAGGACACTCCATTCCCATTGCGCGATAACTGCTGGAACTCAACGCCACATTGTGTGTCGTCACCAGAGCGAAAAAACGAAAATAATAAATATTTTATTCCCCAATTGACAATCGAACTCACTCCCGTCACGTTTACAATCGCACGCTTGTGCCTCTGCGCCACGGCGGTCCATATTTCTTTGTTCTAATTTCAGATACAAATAATGACAAACACGCTCCACCGCCCCGCCATACTAACTTGTCGTCTATCAAACGGCAGGAGGCTGCGCTGTATAATAAAGCGAGGGGCGCGGGTTCGAGAGCACTGCGCCGCGATGGCGTTTAACCACGCCTTAGGACTGCGGCACTCGTATAGGGTAACATTCGTTGATAATTTGTATAGCAGAATATATCTAGTGGTAAGATTCTACGTTCTTCGCTTTTAGTCCGAATTCGAGACAATGCGTTTTGAGTGGGGGAACTCAATGTCACGTTTTGTTTACCGCGAGCGAAGATATAAAACAATCTATTTATTCCTCTGAATAAACATCATTTATATATATATATATATATATATATATATATATATATATATATATATATATATATATATATATATATTAATTATACTTACATATGTAAATGTAAGTTAATAATATGGATATGAACAATAAATATAATAAATTTGTACAGCATACATACTTAGGCTTGCCATTAATATTGGTACAAAGAAAAACATCATTTTTTTATTGAACGTAGTAT
>DWMY01001193.1:0-16073 GCA_018249775.1 Heliconius hecalesia formosus | reverse complement strand
ACCAGAGCGAAGAAATGGAAATATAAATTTAAGTAAATATTTCATCTCCTCGAGTGGGGATCGAACCCACAACCAGTCGGTTTTGCAGTCACACCTCGTGCCGCTGCGCCACGACCGGCCTCAATGATAAAATAGCATAAAAGATTGACTTACTTTGATGTATAGTCCTATGTCCCCAAGTTGGGGCAGAGGGCATCCACAGAGTTTCGCCATTTTGTACGATCGTGAGCTTCTCGTGTAATTTCGTTCCAAGTCTTGTCAATCTTCTTCGCCTCGTCTAAAGCTGAACGTCTCCAAGTTAGCTTGGGACGGCCACGTTTGCGCTTTCCTTGAGGATTCCAGTCCATTGCCTGCTTCGGAAAACGGTAAGAACCTTGGCGCAGTGTGTGCCCAATCCAGTTTCACTTGCGACGTAGCGCAAGTAGCGTAACATAAAGTATTGATATGATGAAAATATTGCAAATATATGTGAACTTACTGCAATAATATCGAGAAGGTTCTTCTTCTTAGGCACTTTCTGGATACATTTGCAAAGAGAAGGATTTCAAACCTGCCCAAAGGTTAACCGCATTGTTCTGTTGAAGATAGCTACTAGGCTTCACGCGCACTTTGAAGAAATGTTATCTATGAATAGAATTACTTTCTACAATCACTCTTTTGATCTATTACTATTATGTAGATGTGTGTTTAAACCTATAGTAGTTAAATTTCTATGTAATCTTATTTTATGTTATAAGAATGATTATGTATTGCTTTGCTGATTTAATCGATATTTTTATATTAGATATAATATATTTATGTAAGAAATATTGTCATTTATATATGAGTCTATGTGTGTATCGTATGAGAATTCAATACACAATGCCCCAAAAATTTAATTGAAGAAGTGTCTTAACAAAAGGTTCCCAGATTCCCTCTGTCTACTCTGCTATAAGCGAGATACACAGGAAAGCTAAAAAATGTATAAGCCAAGTGAGAAAAGTTCTAAGACACTCAGTTCTCCATTTTCCGTCTAAATTTCAAAATGTGGTTCATATTGAGTTCCAATATAAATTTAGAGCGTGGAAAAGAAAACAATTAAAATATAATCATTCCTTTAAGAAGAAATTTATTAGTATAATATTAATAATATAATAGTTATAATATTATTTTTATTAAAAAATTTAAACCCAGTACCAAATTATCGTTGGTTGCATATAATATAATATGAAGCAAGTTTATCACGAATATATCGTAAACAGAACACGTGCCAAGAGGAAGGCCAGAAATTTGGCACTGACGCTTAAAGCGCAAATTATACCGCTAGAGAACTTGCTATGCATTTAGGCTAATGATAGTATGTTAATTGTATGGAGCTTAATTGTCTTTTTATAACATACTAGCGACCCACACGCGGCTTCGCCCGCTTAAATATATTATACGTTATATTAAAGGCAAATTATAAAAAATGTTTATGTAAAATTAAAATCAGCTTCACGCTGTATCCCGCACACAGCAGGGTAGGCAGAGGTAACCTAGTGTTAAGACACTCCGTTTCCACACTTTAACAACATGTGGGTGTACAACCCACATGTTGTTAAAGTGTGGTACAGCGTGAAACTTAAAACAATTGATTCGAACAAACAGATGGACAGACAAGAATTTGCTAAGTGGTTTTAAGAAAAGGATCCTGGCCTACAATAGGATCATCGTGGTTCTGGACTGGTGGTGTCTTAAGAAGCGACTAAAGTACGTGTGGTAGAGTCACGTCGCCAGCAATGGCAACACGCATAGGCAGACTCGACTGGAACATTACCATCCTCGGCATTTAAAACCGGCATTAAGTAGTGGCTTTATGCCGCTGCGTTTCGCATCAGGTAATGCCGGGCTCCGGTGCCCAACCCACCTTAAAGGCTGGCAACGCACCTGTAGCTCCTCTGGTGTTGCACGGGGTCGTGGGTAGCGGTAATCACTCACCATCAGGTGACACGAACACTGGTTTGCCTTGTCTTTTCCATAAAACAAAACTTCTGCTGTCGATTTATTAACGGACTAAATAAATATTATATTAAATCTGTCGTCTATAGAATTGACTTTCCCATACAGATAAAGATAATATATTGTTAGCAAACTCACGTAAAAGTGTCTAGATATGGCAATCAGGGGCAGTTTCTTGTAGGTAACGGCCCTTATTAAAAGGAAACTCGTGGGAAGTATTGTTATTGGGTGATATATATCACTTATTGCAATTACGTAGAAAACGCCGCGCTTAACCTCGACACCGGAGCGAAGAAATGGAAATATAAATTTAAATAAATATTTCCTCGAGTGGGGATTGAACCCACAACCAGTCGGTCTTACAGTCACATTTCATGCCGCTGCACCACGACTGGCCTCAAGAATATATATATATATATATATATATATATATATATATATATATATATATATATATATATATATATATATATATATATATATTACCTACACTTCGATAGTTTAATTAAACATTTTGTTCTCTTACTATCTGTGGAACGTTCAGTTCCGAAACAATTTGCAGCGACCATTGATCTAACAATTCGATAATAAACGGTATCTGGATCGTGGAACTAAATGCTTACTAATTTTGAATAGTAGGTAGGTACTAGGTATTATTTATTTATTTAGTACTTTATTACACCAACAATATAAATTACATTAAATAAAAATATCAGCTTCACGCTGTATCCCGCACACAGCAGGCGGGTGGTAGGCAGAGGGAACCTAGTGTTAAGACACTCCGGTCCCCACTTTCCGCTGAATTTAGGAGGTATTGTGTGTTGACTGACGGCGTGTTGGTTGGCGATCGAACCTACAACCGTCGCGTTACAGTCATATTCTTGTGCCGCTGGGCCATGACGGCCTCAAAACTGCCTACATCTTATAAAAATAATAATGAGAAATAAAATTATGATGTAAAGGCCTTATCACTAAAGATAATCTATACCAGGCAATCTTTACCATAAAAATGATCAGACGCAAGGCAAGTGGAAGAAGTTGAAGTACAAATGATATGCGAACAGGCAGTAGTAGTAGAATATATGTGCTCAAAATTTAACAAATTTAATAAAAAGAAATGCAATACCTTACCCAAGATTTACTTAAATACATTTATAAATATGATATATAACGACATTTATATTATGATACTATCGGCCCGCCCGCGGCTTCGCCCGCTTAAGCTACATGATTATTGATCTAATAAACAGAAATGACTTCTAATATGATTTTTATTACTTTAATCTGTAATATTCTATTATGATTTTTTTACTACATTATCGTAATTCCTATAAGAACTATTGATTGTTTTGAATTAAAAAATACGACCAATGTTGATATTTGATATTTATAAAAATATACATAAAGCTAATTATTTCTTATACGTATATATTTTTGTAACATTACGTTCTTTTTACCTATATAATGTACGTCTCATCATAATTTTAAAACACTTAACGTTAAATGTGCTGATGTCAGTGGATAATTTAATTTACTCTTTCAGAAACAGTCTTTAATTTTATTTTAATGATTTGAAGAATTCATAATATTCTTTGTAAAATAACTGTAATGATTGCACATTAACTCCTGTACAGTTTTTAAATTAGTTACATATATTATTGGCTAAATGTACAATTGCTTAACATGTAGTTATAACAAAGTACACGTAGATAGGCTGGTATTAGGCATTTTTATATAGATTTATTTCGAACGAACCGAAGAATCTATGTATTTACTTAATATTTCTTTGAAGATCAAATCGTTCTTTATCTCTGTGTAGAATTAATTACGAGTTAAACTTAACTGTTATTGTTTATGAAGGTAAACTTCACTAACAATTCAATTCTGTTTACTTTATTGTTTGTACTCTGAACAATAGTACTTTGAAAATATATATTTTTAACATATAACTAAGACGTTTCCAATGTAATTTTTTAGCCAAGAATCTTTCCATCGCGATAGCTATATAACATTCGCAGGCAAACTAATGCCTTGAGTTCATTCAAATGTATAAATGCTAATAACTTTTTTTTTAATGAACTGAACTGATTTTGTTGAAACAGACTTTAAATGTTAAGTTGAGTTAAAACAAAGCAATTAGTGAAACTTTTAGGTAATCGGTTCAGTACTTTCCGAGAAAAATGTGACCATACAAATAGACAGACAGACAAGAAATTAAAAATATATATATTTTTGCTTTCTATTATTCTTTTTAAGTGTCCAAAAGACAAAATATTTTTACTGTTTTATTATATATAGAGATAGAGATAAGAAAAATAAGCAACATTTATAAACTTACATAAACGATGATAATTACATATATAAATACATACATACCTATACATATTTATAGCGATAGAAAGTAGCTTTTTACAGGACGTTTAAGCATATGAACAGACTTATATTCATGTATTTATTACCACAGAATCGTAGCCTTGACAGTAAAAGCGCTAGTTTATTATCTCCCTATGACCTAAGGTTGAGAGAATGGCTGGTACCTCGGAAACAAAATTTGGATTTAAGATAATCAGGGGTATAAGAATGGAAAAGGATAGTATAAAGGAGAATGATGATATGGAGTTTACAACACCGCCGAATAGTGAGCCATTTAAGTTCCAAGATCCTATGTTCTGTGGTGTGGTCGAATTTATGTCAACGACAATATGAATCGAATTATTATTTAATATTATGCAGACGATCCAATTTATTAAGAAGAGTTTGAGATAGGTCACAATAGCATGCATCGGCGTAATCAAGAAGAGAAAAGAGAAGGGCAAGGGATATCTTAGTTTTTGAAGGATAGGATCTTAGATTTTTCCATCTTCTCAAATGACAGATCACAGAAGGAAAAGATCACACAAAAAAGTACATAGCAAATCCGTCACACCCGATTGCATGTAAACTAACTGCCGCTATATGTTTTTTTATTTCCTTAGATGTTGCAGTTATAAGGCTGAATATCTTTAGATCATACATCAAATTATTTGACAAATTAAGCGTGTCAGACTTGGTAGCATAATCTAATAGCGAAGTTGAACATTGAATGCTTCCACATTAACCTGACCATGACTGACACCATGGCGTCCAAAAATTCAAACCTTAGCGCTATAAGTCCATAATTCCGGAATTATGGATAATGTTCCGCTGGGCGGCTCGGATTATTGCGTAAAATTTTATATTTAAGCAAATTACCAGGAGTAGGGCTATGTTTATATTTAGTTTTAGTTCTGTTTCGTCTTAGTGGTAATATACCCACGAATAAGTGATATCTGTACTCAAATTGTATACTCACTAAATCTGATGATAAATTTATATTTTAACACGTATTATAAAGTTGTTTTAAGTAATATTTGCAATGTAGCAAAAATGTGTTTTTATTTTATATGTTATTTCGTATCAAATCTTCTGTATTCTCGGCCTTCCTCTGAAATAGTATGAATTTTATAGGTATAGGTGAACTATCATATTTTATAACTGTGTCTACGAGTGAAAACTCATTATAATTTAATTAAACATCGACGAGAAGACACATAAAATAAAATAAACAATATGGAATTTCTATATATGAAAATAATTGTTGGTGGCAAAAGTTCAATTCTTCTTTTTTAAATGAAATTTTCCGCCATTCCAGCAATTACTAGGATAGTATTCATCCTTTGTGAGCAGCGAACGGAACATCGTCGAAATTACTTTCAATGGCTGTAATCTCAATTGAGCTGACAGTCCAAATCTGAAATTTTTGATCATCAAATATCTTTTCTGAATACCGATCAATTGCTTACTAATGACTTTAAGTTCTAAATTTATAAAATTTGTATGAACATTGAGGAACAATAAGTTTGTATGAACGAGAATTTTTGTTATTTGCAATTTGTATTTGAAAATAGCACATATTATTATTTCAAATTAAAAAGCAATCGTAGCGCAGAGGCACAAGCGTGTGACTGTAAACGTGATTGGTTGTAGGTTCGATTCCCACTCGAGGGAATGAAATATTTAATATTTTCAGTTCTTCGCCCTGGTGCCCCCACGCCTCGCTCTGGTGGTTCCAACACTCAAGAATTCGGCGGTAAGTGGGGAGGGTAAGTACCGCAGTTTTACTTAAACATTTCTTTCATCAATTCAGATAGTTATCAACAATTGAAATCACAACCAGCCTTAATTTACGTGATTGCAGTATCTACCAAAAGATACGCAGTGATCTAGCCTAGTGCATTTGAAGCACGTTTCGTTACCATTTTATGTATATAGAGTAAATAAGCTGTATGAACCCAATTTATTCATGTTTATTTTATCTATAGTATTTGATTTTCTACGGAATTCACTGTTTTGATTTTTTTATAATTTATGCATTCTAAGCTATCTTTTTATTTTAAAATAACAACAAAAAAATATCTCTATGGAACAGTATTTCGTGTGTTTGTACCTAAATTAAGTGCCCGAAAACTGATAATTGTGATAGAATATATTATGATTTTTTTATTTAGATATAGGCAATGAATTAAAAAAGTAGTATCCATTTCATTTACATTAACAACGTCACCATTCAAGTTATTCTATTACTCTATCTTAGTTACTGTAAAGTCTACTTTACATTTTGCACTAAGCAAAGTAGGAAGTTCATAAGTAAGTTTCATTATTAAACTTTTGGCTGTCATGCGTAAGTACTTTGTGCTTTATGCAACTTTCCGATCGTGACAGTGTCAATTGAATTTAATTTCACAGCTGGAGAAAATGGAATATTAGTATCGCGATCATCTGGAAAGCAATGCCAATTTGGCCTCAAAAAAATTGGGGTTATTAGCAGAGCGAGACGGTACTTCACGCCGAAACACTGATTGGCCATTTTATACATAGGTCCACGTTAGGGTCCACGTCCGGCCTCATATGGAGTACTGTTTTCATCTTCGGGCTGGTACTGCTGGGCTGGCACCCCAGTATCAGTTTGAGTCGAGGCAAAGCGTGGCGTTGACAAAAAGTGGGCTAAGAAAAATTAGTCTTAACATTTTCAATCTTTAAGCTCAACCTTCGATGCATTGCGTATTATGTAGCAGAAATCAGCACCACGTTTTGTAACCAAAGCCAGATTTTTTTTTATGGAAAAGACAAGGCAAACGAGCTTTCCACGATCCCGTGCAATACCAGAGGAGCTGCCTTGGAGCGTTGCCTGCCTGTAAGATGAGTTGGGTGTCGGAGCCCGGCATTACCTGATGCGAAACGCAGTGCCATAAAGCTACTACTTCACGCCGGTTTTAAATACCGGGGGTGGTAATGATCCGGTCGAGTCTGCCCATGCGTGTTGCGATTGCTGGCGACGTGACTCTACCACACGTAAAAACCGAATGAGAATTAAATCCACAAAATACAGCCAGACGCTGCCCCACTGTTTCACCTCAAGCCTCATGCAGGAGGCCTCAATACGACGCCGTCAACGGGAAAATTATCTATAAATATGATATTATAATGCAATCTGTAACAAAATGTACTTTTGTACTAAGTACTAAGATGAAATGAAAATGTACAATAATAAAAATGTGCATGGGAACTTAACATAACTAACAACAACTATTTTAGAATATAAATATAGTTAGATACATATCAAAAAAAGCAAATATCAGCAGATATTTACTTGTACTTTACCAACACCGTATACAATTAAATTATTCATATTTTACTTTTCGTTATTATTTTTAGTTGGTATAAAACTTTAATAAATATACGTTAGGTATATTAAAAATTATAAAATATAAAAAACAAGAGTCTACTACAACCATGCAAAACTCGTTTCAACTTAGCCACGACGGTATCTACATATTTTTCATACGACTTCAACATTTCATACCAATATTAAGTAAAAGAATGAGGGAAATTGCAATTCCAATAAAAGGCCCACAAGTACATGTGGGTATATGTAAACTATGCGAGCGTACGATAAAGTAAAAAGCAATTAAGTTTCAAGTTCACAGGCATCTTGGCAATATATTATAATGGCCATGGCCACTACAAATAGTACATTGCATTGTTAAATAGGTCAGATAGTAAGTAGTGCCAAATGATACATCGTAAGCGTATTCTAAGCAGGTTACAAATTTAATATTCATTTTCATTAAAAATATATATATACCAGTTTGAAGCCAGTCGTGGAGTAAGGGCGCAAGCGTGTGAGTGAAAACGCGAGAGATAAATAAAACGCATACGATTCCCATTTGAGGAAATAAAATATTTAATATTTTCATTTCTTCGCTTCGGTATCGAAACAAGCGCGTCGTTGAGTTCCGTCACTCACCAGGCAATGCCTCTAGAATTGTATCTAAATAAAATATATCTGTTATCCTATATTATCAAAAACAAAGTGAAAATTATAATATATAATTACGATACATAAATATTATATATATCGATCGATAAGACTTCTAATACGATGTCGCAAAAAAATTTTTTTTTATCCGATTACCCACAAACGTTAAATAATAAAAATGAGTTAGACATATAATATATCACATATAACATATAATTGTAAGCACGTGAGCGAAGCCCCGGGCAGAATACTGGTCATCGATAAAATATACGCGGACCGTAGAAACCTTTCAGCGGTAGCTTCACACGAATATACTGTCGCTACTCTTAAATTCGTATTGATCGGTAGATTCTAGTTTCGGTAAAGCATTTTGTAAAACTCATGCATAAATAAATATTTGCATTATTTTTTACGATAGTGTAGTACTATAACCTATAATAGGTAATAGTTAAAGTTAAACTATGGCTTAGTATAGATTTATCTATGTTTTAAATGAACGTGTGGAATTGTTGGAATGTTATAGAAAAATAATTTAGGGCTAATTTTGGCGCAGGGGTACAATCGCATGACTGTAAACGCGACAGGTTGTGGGTTCGATTCTTAATCGAAGAAATGAAGTGTTTAATATTTTCATTTACTCCCTTTGGTGTTGAGACAAAGAGTGGCGTTAAGTTCCGCCACTTAACACGTAATGCCTCCAGTGATGTCTTAATACTAGGCTACCTCTACCTGCCCTGCTACATGCGCGATACAGCGTGAAACTGATAAATAAAAAAATGTTAAATAAAAAAAAATCTACTTTGCACGCCAAAAAAACGCCTGAGTCTGAAAATATTTGTAAGGTTTAAAATAAAACATAATATAAAAACGCTAAAACACCATCAGTGTGTTTTATAATACTGCATAGATGCAATTAAATGTGTCCTCGAGCCATTTCGCCTTCACCCATTAAACAGACGAAGTGATTAAATAAATTGCTGTAATTACACTTATTTTTAACCTACTGTTAAAATTGTGCTTTGTTTTAGATATCAAGATTCTTAGAATTACACATATGTACTATTCTACTTATAGACAGAAACTGGTCAAGTCCAAGTCGGATATGTTCATCGGGAGTTCATAACTAATTTTAGCATTGTAGGTATTTTATAGGTAATTTAAAAAAATAATAAAAAAAAAACATTAAAAATTTAAGTTTGCGAGAGTATGCACTCATTTTGTATGAAATAAACTTAAAAATATAAGTTTATAACTATTTATATATTTTTTATTTTTTTACATTAGTTTCTATTGTAAGTGATAACTTCTTGCCAAATTTCAAAATTGTAGGTCTACGAGAAATACCCTATGAGATAAGATTACACGGCTTGTACAAGTTACACAGTTATAATATGATTCCCTATTCCCTAAGAAACGAACTAACTTGTATTTTAGAAAGAAATGAATTGATGTTCGAGAGAGAAACTACCCTAACTGCATGCGATTGTGCCTGCGTGCGTGTGTGTTTGTGTGGTGGCAAAAGTTGTTTTGTCGGAGACTATTGAGCAGATATGCCTATTGGAACGTTGGTTTAGATTACACTTGGCAGTAACGTTACCATACTTACGCAAGGTGGAAGGATAAACAGTTGTCTAATTGTTACAACAATAGCTCAATTGTGGAAAGTTTAAAATGCATGATCTTTAGGACTTCGCGTTCAAGGGATAATATAAGGGTCCTATCAGCATCTCCCGTCCCGTCCCCTCAGATGTAGTAGTAGACAAAAGACGAAAAGTAGACCACACAAAGAGTTTCAATGCCCGCAGAGTGGCGGAGCCGTTTAAAAAAAATGGTAAGGCGTCTACATTTAAACGCTATTATTTTAACTTTATTTTCATTGTTTACCTGATATAAGTAAAACTGTGCTATATGTGACGATCTTACAGTTAGGAACAGAGAGTTGGTGGAGCTCATTTATGTACAGCAAGAAAGGGGTTGGAACAAGAATTAAGCCCTGCGGACTCCATATGTAACAGATACAGCTTCACTGATATAGATATCTATTTTAACAAGTTGAATTCGTTTGGAGAGATAACTATGAAAAATTTGTTGGACTATTCCACGAACACCATAACTCTCAAGCTTAAATAAAAGAGTTGGAACATGAACAGTGTCAAATGCTTTTGATAAGTCTATAAAAATTCCAAGGCATCTAATTGCTGCTATCAAGATCTTTAACCACGTGTTTAGTAAAATGTATAACTGTGTCTTCGGTTGGTTTGGTTTCTGCTATAATGCGGTTAGAGTTTAAGAAGCGAAAGTCCTTAGCGTCTAGAATTGAGAATTTTTTCAAGGATCTTCGATATGACAGGGACAACAGATATTGGTCTATAATTATTGACACTGCTCCTGTCCCCAAATTTAAGTATGCGATAAACAGGAACTGTTTTGAGTCTGTCGGGAAAGATGTCGCTGGTAATGGATATGTTACAAATATGCGTAATAAAAGTGATGAGCACATCCTTAGAGTTTTTGATGGTTTTGGTAGATTATCAATACCAGAGACGCAATCAGGTCGTAAAGATATAATTATTGATTTTATTTCCGCATAATCTGTTACAAATAACGTCTTGGAGTTTAGCAAAGATTTCGTTTTTAAAAATGATTTCAAGATACATTCATTATTAATATTCGAAAAAAATATTGACCTGATTAGAGAAATAGCAATGTTATCAGAAATATTTAGTAAATTATGTGGCACAGCGCCCTTGAATGTGTTAGTAAATATGTTTAATCACTTGCCAAGTAGCTTTTAGATTATTCTTAGCGGGCAGCAATTCATTCTTCTCGTAGTTTCTTTCGATTCTTTTTAATAATTTGTTACATATATTTCGATATCTAGTAAACATTTCTTGGATGATTGCGTTTTCCGGCAATCTTTTGGCTTATTTGTAGAGTTTATCACGATGATCATACATCTAATTAGGCCTGAGGTGACCCAAGGCTTAATGCTTCGATTTTTTCTAGTATTGTTTACAGAATGCTTGGCTAAATAGAAAAAAACTGTCGGAGTTAAAAGAACGGTAGCAACGTTTGGGTCTTCAATTTCAAGTATATGGGAAAAAGAGGTGGAATCAATATCAAGTTTAATGGCATTGTGATCAACAATTATTTTTACGGGGGCCGGTTCGGAGGCAGTTTCACAGAGGCTTAATTTAAAAAAGAAGGGCAGGTGATCTGTGATAAGAGTTTCCAGAATACAAGTAAAAGCTGGTAAATTAGATTTAAGGTTTATTTGATCAATGCATGTAACAAATCTTGTGGATATTCGGTGGTCTGGTGGAAGACCATGAGAAGTGATAGTAACACTACGGATGTTAAGATGGAAAATTTTCAAATATGATGTAGCGGAATATAAGGCTTCATGCAGCACAGTCATGAGGGAAGCATTTAACGACCTCAGCAACGTGAAAATTTTCCAGCTCCGCATTAATTACTTTAATATCGATCGCAGTGGATGTTAATTATATGTGAAAGTTAATACATTAGATGCCAAGCATTTATCTGGGACATAGTTTAATTTCATACAAGATGTAGCAATAACGATTTATTAACGCTTGGATCGTCTGATTGTGTTGACTTAAAAGCTTAATTTATTTCTGCGCTCCAAATATTTGATAATAATTACAGATTGATACTTCCACACGGTCTTAAGATAGTGGTCTTGACTGATGAACAGACGTATAAGGACAATAAAGTGATCCTATAAGGTTTCCGTTTATTTCCTCTTGATATACGGAATCCTAAAAATTTAGATGTAAATACCATGGTTATGAGTTCGATAAGCACTCGGCGAATGAATTATATTCATTTAGTTTTTCGCTGTAGTATAACAAAGTGCGGCGTTGATTTCCACATTCAACATGCAATAATCGAGTGGAAAATAGAGGAAAACAGTTCAATTTAGTCACGTATATGTAAAATAGTGAACATATAATAAATATTCTGCAAATTGAATTTCCAACCTAGCAACTCGTTAAGAAATCCGTTATTAAAAAAATACGTTTTTTTTTAAATAAACTGTATTTTTACGGTTTTAAGCGCGGGTTTCAGTCGAAATTTGAATAAGTTTTCTAAGATTCTATACGTTTTTTTTTTGGGAGAGGTATCAGAGTTGAAAGCGGTGTATAAATACAGGCCTAAATTAGTTTATCGTTTTCATTTGTCGTTGTCATTAGTACTTCAAATCTTTAAAAAAATATTAAATTATTTTTCTATTTTTAATATGGAACAGTACTTTAAAAATATGAAAAACGTATGACTAATATTTGAACTTACCTAAAGTATATGTACATAGATATAAATACATACATAATATATATCTATACATACATTTATATAAAAATATCAAATGTCACAAAGCCACTGTCTCTTATATTTATTTTATTTTATATCGTGTCGTCTTCCAGAAGAGTTTATAAATATACTGGTAAGGTGGGAATTAAGTTCATATAAGCTTTTAAGTGTTGAATTTTTCTCTAACAGTACCACAGGGAATTCTTCTATAGTCGGAACTATTTTTCCGCATTTCACATCACACTAACAAAGTCGCATGGGGTTAAAAGGTTTACCAATATTCCAAGCTTTCGCTTATGTATTCAGCTTCATATCGTATACCGCACACAACAGGGTAGGCAAAGAGAACCTAGTGTTAAGACACTTCGTTCCTCACTTTCCGCCAAGATTCGGATTGTTTGTTGAGTGGCGGAATTCAACGCCGCTCTTTGTCTCGACACCAGAGTGAACAAATGAAAATATAAATTTAAATAAGTACTTTATTTCCTTGAGTGGGGATTGAACCCACAACCAGTCGATTCTACAGTCACACTTTGTGCCTCCGTGCGACGACTGGCCTGATCACAATATTAATTCTTGATAATAAATACACTATCTTTATTTAGTGTACTAAGATAAATTCTTGGTCCTTTTCTCTTTTTAATATATATAAATGATTTACCGTATCTACTTGAAAAGAACCATGAGATAGTATTGTTTGCTGATGACACCTCATTGATTTTCAAAATAAAAAGACGACAAATCGTATATGACGTTGTAAACAATGCTCTCTCGAAAGTAGTACATTGGTTCAGTGTTAATAACTTACTATTGAATAGTAAAAAAACTAAATGTATTAATTTTAGAACACCTAACACGAAAGTTGTTAAAGCCGATGTACTCTTGAATAATGAACCCGTAGATCCTGTCGATTCTACGGTATTTCTCGGTGTCACCATAGACTCCAAATTACAGTGGGGACCCCATATTGATGGATTGGCGAATAGACTTAGCTCTGCAGCTTTCGCGGTCAAAAAAATTAGATCATTAACTGACGTAGAAACGGCACGACTTGTTTACTTCAGTTACTTCCATAGTATTATATCCTATGGGATTTTACTTTGGGGTAATGCAGCCGGTATTCAACCGATATTTGTCCTGCAGAAGCGAGCTATTCGTGCAATCTATAACTTGGGCCCTAAAGACTCCTTAAGGCAAAAGTTTAAAGAAATTAATATATTAACAGTTGTATCGCAATATATTTTTGAAAATGTTATGAATGTTAAGAAAAACATTAATAATTTTACCAAAATTGGTGATTTTTATAATATAAACACTTAAAAATAGGCATAATGTTGGTGCACCTGTAACTCGGTCGCATCGAATTCGTAATTCTTTTATGGGACAATGTGTTCGCTTTTACAATAGGATCCCAGAAAACGTCGGAGAATTTTCTATATCACGATTTAAAAAAATTGTGAAAAGACGTTTGTGTTAAAGGTTATTACCAAATTAATGATTTTGTAAATGATAACTGTCAGTCTGTTTCAAAGGTATCATTGTCACAGATAATTAAATATGTATTTGTTTAAAATTGATTTTAAAAAAATAGGTCCCGCTGAGTTTCTTCCGCTGGACCCTCTCAGGTCTGAGGCATTAACTTTAGTGAACTGGTGGTGAATTATTTGACGTTCGAAAAATGAAGCATGTAACTTTTTATTTTGAATAAAATTATTTGAATTTGAATTAAATTTGAATTTGAATAGAAGAAAATCATAAAAAAATTAAGAACTCTTACATTGTTCCTTACAATTGTCTTATTTTTATAGAAATCAACTAGTTTTACTCTTTTTGCAAAATTAACATTAACATGTAATACAATTTAATCAGTCTCCTAGAAAAAATCAGTCTTTATAGAGAGATTTGATAAATATCAATATTGTATTCTCTGCATATGGCTTTTTCCCATTTGCAAAAATACAATCTCGCGGTGCGTTTACGAATCGAAAGCGATACTTGTTGTATTGGACATGTACAACGGCTTCTACAGTAGTTCTATTACTCGTTATGTGATAAGTAGGGATGTGATGCTATTTTATGTCCCAGCGCTGGTGTTTGTAGTAGTGTCCACAACTTTTGATGCATAATATAAAACTCATTTATTGCAAATATAACTTTCTTAAGACTGTTACCTTTTGAATCTCAAAACAGTATAATGATTATTACGATAAAGTAGGTTCGATTTCAGATTATTACGATAAAGAGTTTCTAACCACTAGACACATCATAAATCAAAGCATTACTTATTAAATAACATCCCTAAAGGTTTTTGGGTAATCACTGACAGATTATAATATGTTTTAAAAAACGCACAAAATTTATTGAAAAATTTATAAGTAACATGCAAATGTGCGACTTACAATATTATTTTATGCTCAATTTCGTGTAAAAATATTCAAGAAATGCTCATATTATACGTACATTAAAAATATTTTCACATTTCAGCAGCAAATAATATAAAAGCATGAAGTCACAATAGTCGTTTTATCGCCTCCATAGGGAACGTAAGAGCTGGCTCGAGTTCCGTCTAAAGAATCGACATTGCGATAGCGAGGAAATGCAACGAACGTTCTTCTCATAATTCCACTCGGATATGTATGAACATCTACATTTTTTATTTGTGCAAATACACTTTTAACGTGGCGCAGTGCCAAAGTGTAAGACTATATAGGCGATAGTAGCGAATACCATACCTAGTCATGATTTTATATTCAAACTAGTATTCTGCTTGTAGATTTCTTAGTCTTAGTCGTTGTAGGTTTGTAAATAATAAAATATTGTTGATGAAGGTAAAGAAAAATTTACTGTTAAATAGAAAAATCGAACAGTTTTTTCTGTGTTAATAATGAATTGTTCCATTATATCATTAAGAACAGCGTTATGACTACAAAATGTTTTTCTCTTTTAACTGCTTGGTCACATACATTTTTAAATTCTTATACTATGATCTTGATCTTTTTCTTTCACTTTTAATAAACCAAGTGAAAGGTGCGCCGCGCTTCAAGCCGTCTTCACACCTACACTATCCATATAGATACATTCACACTAATGCAAAGCTCAGTTTACGCCTCGCGTAATCTACGTGCACTTGACGCTTATATTAATAAACTAGCGGCCCGCCCGCTTAAAATACATGATTATTGATTTAATAAGCAGAATTGATTGACAACTATAATGATTTCTAATATGATTTTTTTATTACTTTAATCTGTAATATTCTAATATGTTTTTTTTACAACATTATCGTAATTTCTATAAGAATTTTTGAATATTTCGAACTAAAAAATATGACCAATGTTGATATTTGATATTCATAAAATATACATAAAGCTAATTATTTATTATATGTATATATTGTTGTAACATAACGTTATTTTTACCTATG
>DWMY01001192.1:0-16073 GCA_018249775.1 Heliconius hecalesia formosus | reverse complement strand
TCGACACCAGAGCGAAGAAATGGAAATATAAATTTAAGTAAATATTTCATCTCCTCGAGTGGGGATCGAACCCACAACCAGTCGGTTTTACAGTCACACCTCGTGCCGCTGCGTCACGACTGGCCTCGACCAGCGGCCTTACGCGGGACCATGAAGTTTCGTAATAAGATAATGGATCAGGATTGACAGTGACGTTAATTTCAAGTGATGCTTCACTTGAAATTTTCGTTTTGGACCTCAGATTCCATTCAGAGTACAATATACCCACTTAATAATTTGTGTTTTTTACTTAATTTGTCGATTCTTATTTGTTTTGACTAAATTAAAATATTATAGTTGGTAAAAGGTTTCAATTTAATTTATTATTAGGGCGTACCAACTGTAATAAGGCCAGTCGTGGCGCAGTGGCAAAAGTGTGACTGTAAAACCGACTGGTTGTGGGTTCAATCCCCACTCGAGGAGATGAAATATTTACTTAAATTTATATTTCTATTTCTTCGCTCTGGTGTCGAGGCAAAGCGCGGCGTTCTGCCACTCTCACTTCACACTCACTTCATGCAATGACTCTAGAATTCGGCAGAAAGTGGGGAACGGGGTGTCTTCCCTCTGCGTACCCTGCTGTATGGGGGATACAGCGTGAAGCTGATTTGATTTTTTAATTTTAACCAACTATAATATTTATACATAACTACGCTATGCTATATACCAACCGTCCGTACCGTCCTTTTTGAAGTCGGTTCATGAGAGTCAAGTTAAATGTTAAATAATGAGTCGCTCGCAATTTCACGAACGAAATAATGGGTAATATAAAATATTGATGTCGTGTTCTGTGTTCACTGGAGATAGAATTAAAGATAAAAATTTGACTTGGCTTTTTTTACCTAACGAAAATACAGAACTCGTACCCATGTACATCTCCCATTATTTAGTCGGTGAAGTCAACAACGACGCATTACTTAACATTTAACTTGGCTCTCAATTCACATTCATATTCTTGATCGGATTACGTATATCAAATATATGTACGATAAAAATATCGTACACTAGAATTTATTAGTAGTTATTACATATGACCAAAATTTGAATTTGAGAGAGTTTACTTTTACTTCCTGAGTTCGTTGTTTATATAATAAGTATTAAAAGGTGAAGAAATTGATTTCATTAGCTGGGGACCCATAAACATGAAATTCTGCAAGTAGTGAGGATTTTTTAAGTATAAATAAAGGAAGAAAACGAAATAAATTTCCAAATGTATAAATATATCACAAAAAAAACACAATAAACTTATTTTTGTGTATCATTCATTACAAAATGAGTGCATACAATAAATTCCGTTTTTTAGAGATGCCCTAAAAATGTGATATTTTACTAAATAAAAGAAAATTATTCATGTTCTTAAAGCAATCTTTTAATAATACCTCCTTTAAATTTGTAGAGTTTAGCACTTGCTAAATTAATATTGATGTTCGTTTCATATGGGTCTATTTAAATTAAAAGTAAATGTACTTTCTACGTTTTTATCAGTTATTATTTCAAAAAACTGCACAGCGCTCTTGAAAATACGACATATGCTTATATAAGCATTGCGATACAACGAAAATGATTTTTTTTCGAAGTAAGAAATGATTCTTCCATTATTTATTGAAAAATTATTATTCCAACATTTTATAATAATTCTAGACATCAATCTTTATAAAATATTTAATAGATTCCTGATGTAAAATCGCACGTACAAGTGATCAAATAGAGAAAATAAAAGCATTATATTATGAAGTTAAAATAAACAAAACTATTGAAAACTGTAAAGCTGAAACAGGCAAAACTTTGAAATCAATAAGTGTAGTGTTACGTCATTACACCTTGAGTCCACTTACGACTTCGATATCAGCAATAAAGTACACCAACTTGACTGGAAAGTTTTGCTCCGTCTAACTCGACTGACTACTGAATATAACACCGTTGTACGGTTCTCTTAGCCTCTCGTCTTGTTTATAAGTTCATTGTATCATGTTTCAAATACAAGTTGTAAATTTTGTGATTATGCTATCTTTAAAATGCCAAAAAGTATAATAAAAGATTATCTTAAATTTGGTTTACCTACATATACTTAATCAAAATGTAACTGAATACTATTTACACATATAGCAAGACATATGAAACTATTATTAGTAGCAATTATGAATGTATACGAATCCAAACCTTTTTTTCCTAATATTTCTGTCTATCGATCTCTTCGTAGGATATACGGAGTCAGCTTAACTGATCGAATCCGCAATGAAGAGATACACAGAATGGCAGGTACTAGCGAGGATGTCACGGTGAGAATGATGAAGAACGTGCTCAGCTGGTTTGGGCACGTCGAACGAATGAGTGATGAAAGAATGGTAAAAAAGATTTATGATGGAAAAGTGAGTGGTAAGAGAGGTAGGGGGAGACCTCGGTTGACCTTCGAAAACGCAGTATCAAAGATACTGGAGGAAGGTCATGTAAGAAGCATGAGGACCCCCCGGAGGGCATGTATGAAGAGGTTGATGACAGTGGACGAGGCGAAAGAGGTATGTAGAGACCGTAGCGTTTGGCGCTCCGTTCTCTCTCACTACCCCGCTAGGGATAAAGCGTGAAGCTAAGTTAAGTTATTTTCGTCTGTGTGCACATGATTGCAGTTCAAGCGGCGGTCACCAGAAAGTTATATATTTAATAGTTCTTTTTTTATTTATTTCATATCTTACTAGGTAGGAGCTAAATACGATAAATGCGATCGCGACCGATCTCACGGAAATTTCGGAATAAAAAGCCTATATATGTGTATTATGTTACTGCACCCTCTATTTTTCAGTGAAAGTCCCATAAAAATTGACACAATTGTCACGGAGAATAGCGCGGACAAACAGAAAGGAAGACATAGAGACAAATAATTTAAAATTGTTTGCTTATGTTTTAGTATCGTTTATATAACTAAATCCATTTATAATCATATAAATCAAAAAATAAATTTGCTTTGCGTTAGCATAAAACATCGGTAATTATAAAATTGGTTATTAGATAAAAGGAAAATATACATATACAAAATAAGCTGCTTAAAGACTTAGAAAATGCAAAATGAAAATATTGGAAGCTCATTTGAATATAAATACATTTTACTGTTTAAAATAATATCTCTTTAATAACAAAATGCAAATTAATGCCGGAAAAGCGCGAGTCAGGCTCGCCCACTGAAGGTTCCGTACAAAAATTGGAAATCTCGAGCTTTTTCTGGCTTAGCTTAACTAGAACAATCTGATACCTCACTTTATTCTTTTTAGGATTTAACCACAATTTTTTTTTAGTTTTTAAATTTTTGCTGGCCTGGTCAACCGGAAATATCCTCATTATGATTCCCTTTATAGTGTTGAAATACGCGTTTTTTGCGATATAAACGGCCATATATTTTTTCTAAGTAAGTATAGAAATATGTTTTTATCAGGAAGTCATGGGGCCGTAGATCTGAGTATATGGATTGAATTTCAACTCGATATCTCCAAGCGTTCCTGAGATAAAGGGTCTTGACAGACAGACAACAGAGTGATCATATAGGGGGTCCTTTTTTACTTAAAAGGTACGGAACCCTAAAAACATGTTCCCTATATTACTAATTAAACTTCTCTTTATCATTTTTCATATCTTTTGATTTATTTTTACAAAAATAAATTACGGGATAAAATACTGTCTTACTTTTCACACCAAAAGACGTAACGACTAAACATTTCAAAATGTCCTTCACCATAAAAAATGTACCTCATTCGAATTAAATAACAAAGAGAAATATTCTTAAATCCGAATGTAAACATTAAAAAATAAATCGAAAGCTAAATGCAGTGCAGCTCGGGAGTAGTGCGACGCGATGGAAATGCACCACACTGACCTGATCGCCGCGTCGTGCCGGCCTTAATACTGCATTCGTGTGCTTCATGTGCTTCACGGATTGTAATAAAAGCATAGATTTATTTATAGACACAAGAAACTCTAATTTAGAACTTAAATTAACATTTGGAGAATACAAGTTTAATGAAATAGCAAATTGCATTGATCAACCGAGTTTCAAAACGAACGAAGTTATATATTCAAGAATAATATTTATTCGGTGCAACAGAGGCAAAAAATAACATTAATAGATAAGTACTAATGCATCCAACATGAGCTAAAAACGATATAAAAAAATATCCAAATTGGCACAGCCGACTCCAAAAATATTGTAGATAAAATTTAATTAAAGATATATCATTATAGCTAATCTATAAAATTTTATTCATTATTTTTCAATTTAACTTTACTTTCATGTGATTCAAATGTTATATTCTTCATTTTAGATTTTGTTTAAGTTTGAGCGTATACTTATATATTTTGAACTAGTTTTTATAAATTAATTCTATAATAAACAATCTCTTTTACAATCAATCTTTGAAATTTAAAAACGATTGAGGATTTTATTACAGGCAAATAAACTGAGCATTTAAATTTAATAATTTATTTTAGCTTCACGCTATATCATTTTTTAATCTATTTTATTGCGTCCACAGACAGACAGGACAAAGTATTAAATTTACAAACTAAGACGTACAACGTGCAATACTGTCCCTAAGTACTAGTAGGTAGTGAGTGCAACACGTTTAGTGCTTACCTGACCGCGGCTTTTTCAATTGTTGTTGTGTAACAATCCGTTACTAGTGCTTATTCTGTATGATGTCGTTACCTTACTATATTGTCATACGCTTTAGTTCCACATTCGCGAAGTCGTTTTAAGTAAACTTTGTTGAGAGGATGAGTAGATTCCGTTTGTAAAAGCAGCAGTCCACATATCAATTTATAATTTGGAAATTTCAATTTTACTAAATTATTTATTTTAATGCACTATAGTGTGAAATAAATATGTGTTATAATCGCATCGGACAATCGGATAAAACGAAATAAACATTCCTATGTGTACTTGATTATTTAAATTGAAAGAGCACGTTAACTACAGGAAATAAGTCTGTTTGATTTGTTCGACAATGAAAATGGAATTTATTTGGCCGAATAAATTTTAAAACTACTTTTTTTCAGCTTAACATTGTATACCGTATGCAGTAGAGTAGGAAGAGGGAGCCTGGTGTTAAGACACTCCGCTCCCCGCTTACCGTCGAATTCTGGAAGCATTGCGTGTTGAGTGGCGGAGCTCAACGCCGCGGTTAAATATTTCATTTCCTCGAGTGGGAATCAATCCACAATTGGTCGCGTTTACAGTGCCAATGCGCCACGACTGGCCTCAAGTCTGGCTTCTTGTTAAAACGAGATATCATATTGCACACTGGTTATCAATTTGTAGGTAAATAATTAACTAGGTGTTTTTATATACACTGTGTGTTTTTATATAAGATGGGCAGATTTTTTTGTTTGGATATTGCTGCTTAGATAATTTAAATCAGCTTCACGCTGTATCCCGCACACAGCAGGGTAGGGAACCTAGTGTTAACACTCCGTTCCCCACTTTCTGCCGAATTCTGGAGGCATTGCGTGTTGAGTGGCTTAACCTCGACACAAGAGCGAAGAAATGGAAATATAAATTTAAGTAAATATTTCATCTTCTCGAGTGGGGATCGAACCCACAACTCGTGCCGCTGCGCCACGACTGGCCTCCTAGATAATTTATATAGACGGACCTGGTGCTGGTGTACGTGAAATTAGTCTACCATACTAAAATTATGAACATATTTGCGGTAAATTACAGATTACCAATACATACATATGTTAGCCAATATTGAGTTAATATGGAAAGTGTAATTACCGCGTATCTATAGCGCACTGTAACGTACTTCAGTTTGTCTACTCACGCGTAGTAAGTAATTAGACGCTTTGGCTATTTCTATTAAGCAAATAATAGTGTTAGTATTGATGATCATAATTTAATTAATAAAATAGATAAATAAATCAGCTTCACGCTGTATCCCGCACACTGCAGGGTTGGCAGAGGGAACCTAGTGTTAAGACACTCCGTTCCCCACTTTATGCCGAATTCTGGAGGCATTGCGTGTTGAGTGGCGGAACTCAACGCCGCAGTCATAATTTATTATGGTTTTTTTTTAGGATTCCGTACTTCAAATGGTTAAAATGGAACCTTTATAGGACCGCTTTGTTGCCCTGTCCGTGTGTCGAGACTATTTATCTTAAGATCGCGTGGAGGTATAAAAAGAAATTAAATACTATGGTCCTTTGAAGCGCAGAAAAAAATAATCTTTTTTGTATACGCAATCAAAAGATACGAGCATTTATGCATTCATTTTGCTGCATTTTGAATGATATTCGTCGCGTAATCAAAACCTACTGTTATAAAATTTGGCGTGAAGTGACAACTTACTTTACAAAGTAAGAAAAAAATGGGAAAAAAATGGGTAAGAAAAAAAAGTAAAAAAAATATGGGTGTTTCATACTACACAAACTATAAACTTATAGTTGTAGTTCGTTTCATACAAAATGAGTGCATAATTGCAAATGCCTACAAAGTTATGATTGTCAACTTTTATAAGTTGTACTTCCCGTTGACTTACAATCCTGAAATTGGTACGGAAGCCACGGTAGGCGACTCCGACTCGCACTTAACCGGTTTTTTATAATGTAATGAAAGTTAATAATTTTATCGAAATCGGTGATGTACATAATATTAATATACAGGGTGGAAGTGTCAGCGTTCCTTTTACGGGAACAGCATATAGGGTAAAATATTTTGAACCCATACCTAAAGAAATTAATCAAGATACCTCAACAGTTTAGACGTAGGATTTTTTTTCATTTCACTTTTTTTCATTTCAACTAAAGATTAATGAACTTTGAACTTTGCCGCCAATACCGCCGACTCGATTTCAGAATGAGGCGGTTTCCCTTTGATGAGTTTATGTGTGCATGCGTCGTTCTTGCCAAATGGCGTTTTATACTACAACAATAATTTTATTATTTATGTTTGAAAAAATCACTCTTTCATTTTTGGGATTAATTTTTTTATTGTATTAGTCTTTTGTAGAGTAGTTAAAACTGTGGTTTCATTTAAAGTGGTGCTGACACTTCCAGCCTGTATAAGTAGATACATATGACTACCGCGCCGGTAACTGGTTTGCATCGAATCCGTAAATCTTTCATGGGATAATGTGTGTGTTATTCGATAGACCTTATGGCTTCCGAGAATATTTTATATTACACGTTAAAAAACGTTGTGAAAAACTACGATTTTGTCATTACCGGTCCTACCTTATTAATTAAAATAGTGATCCCGCAGAGCGGTGTATTTAAGAAAAATTGATTAATTATTATTTTAGTATAATATTTTTTAATAATTATCAGTTTTCAGATTTTTACTATAAATAAGTATAATAGTCGACTTTGGTTTTGGTTTGAAGTGAGTTAGTCACAAAAATAACTGTTTTCAGGTGTTAATATATCAAGAACCGTTTGAATATTCTTTTTTATTTTACATACAATACAAAATAGAGAGTTTTAATAAATATGCTAAATTTCATGCATTTAAACTAATTGGAGTTATGAGGGGCTCAAAAGTAGTTTGAAATGGTTCGTGTAAAATACATTGCGCGTTTGCAGCTGTTTAACTTAGCTGGACACGCTGGCACGTGTTTTGATTTTGAATTCAGATATGAATATATATTATGTTATTTTACACTTATGTATTTTTTAGGATTTCGTAGCTCAAAAGGTAAAAACGGAACGGTTATCTATCTGTCAACACCGCAAAGATCGCTTGGAGATCTACCTGAAATTAATAGCAAATATTCAAGTTTGGTCCCTTAAAGCACAAGAAAGATTAAGTTTCTAAGTCAACGCAATCAAAAGTTACTAGCAATTTATGCTATATATAGTTTGCTGCGTTTTGTATAAAATTCAACGCGTAATCAAAACTTATAGGGTACTTCTCGTGGACCTACAGTTATGAAATTTAGCACGAAGTGTGATACAAATACAGGAAAAACAATACGAAAAGTAAAAATTTGTAGGCATTTCATAGACATAAATCGTTTTAAACTTGTATCTGTACTCTATTTCATACAAAATGAGTGCAAATTTAATTTTGTAAAGTTTTATAAGTAGAAGGTATTTCGATCTGAAATTGGTATGGACACCTTGGTGAGCGAGTCCAATTCCAACTAGGCCGGGGTTTTTTTTAACATCACGTTGTATCCTACACAGTAGGCTAGTCAGAGAATGTTAGAACACTCCGTTCCCCACTACCACATTGCGTGTAAAGTGGCGGGTCTCAGGTAACTGAATTTAATAACGTATTGCTACAAAATTTCACTTTCAACACAAAATAAATATTTTGTCAGCGTTTCTCAATAATCGAGAGAATTTTACTTTCAGCATCAAGTACACAGTAGTGTTATATTGTGTTTGCATTGACAAACTGTGGTTTTATTGAACTTTTTCTACATTGCTGTAATTTGAAAGGCACGTGTATAGAGCGCATCGACACGCCGATAAAAGTGAGCGAAAAGTAAAACAAATAAGAGTATTTAGGTTAAAAGTATTTTCAATTATAGTGATAAATATACGGCGGTGAACGTAACGGGGGTTTGTTACGGGGCCTGAAAATCAATACCTATGATGTTTTTTTACTTCATCTTTATTTTTAACTTTTCAATTTTTATTATTATACTCATAATATAGATTTTACTTACTTTAAGTTCAAATTATCATTTGTATTGCGTCAGATTGATGGATAGAATTTCAGAACTGATAAATTATCCAAATTGCCCATTCCCCCACAAGATTAGTCTGGAGTGTCTGTGCAACATTGTATCTGTAGTTGTTTCAGTTAACGGTTTAATCGTGAAAAGCCTCGACCAACATCTCAAGGGGCTATCGCTTAACTGTAAGGTCAATTGCCTGGATGAAAAAAGGCAGTAAAATTAGTTTATAAACTAGTTTATAAATATCTATATATTATATAGTTTAATATTATATAGTTATAATTGGATCGAACCCACAATCTGTTGCGTTTATAGTCACACTTTACGCCCCTGTGCCACGAATGGCTTCAATACACAATAATTTAGTTGTTGACTTAAAAAATATGGAGTGTTGATTTGTTGGTGGCTTAAAAACTCGCAAAATCATGTTGATTCACATTAGATAAATACATATACCTACTTGTATATTAAAAAACCTAAAGCTACTTAGTTAGATATTTATTCATAGGTTAAGTAAAAACATACACTCTATATTAAATTGTCTAATAGGTTAGTGTATGACAATTTATACCATAAAGTTTTTTTCTTTATCATTTTTTACAAGAAAGTAATAATCCGCCGACACAGGCAGGCTCTTTTGAGTTAGTAACAGTCCACATGCTAACACTTTATATGGGGGAGCTACAACATGTAACTTGGGAACTAGTCGATCGATTGAAATGAAACTCTGCAACTCTTCATATTCAGACTTATACCTAAGCAAAAAGTTTTGGCGCAATTTACTCTTATACAAACACACAGATGAAAGTTTAAGATTGTTGATTTGGATTTCGCTTTATCCTTGCGACCCTATGTTCAATTTTTCAATTTTGTTCAATATAAAACTCTCGACTATATTTATCAAAAACTTTAAAACCCTCACTACGAAATTGCAGGATTCTCTCTTGCCTGAAGTTTAACTAAGTGCAGACGATTGCGTACATTCCACTGACAGTAGCTAGGGTTAATAACTGATATTTTTCGGTTTAAGAGCTAAGGAATCAGTAATTAGTAATTTTTTAATGTCAAAATGGCAAAGGCCCACTACATTTTTTAGCTCTCAGTGTCATATAAATTGAAAATTAAATATGGAAATTCCTAGGAATTAATGATTTAATCCTCAGATAATGTTAAAATATATTTTTTTAATTAACTTAAAAAATTTTTAAAATCTTTATTCTTGTACATGGTCTTTTATTATTCTTATATACATTAGTGTCTTATTACTCTGCTTTCCGAATCAATCTACTTCATTGTGCACGGTCTCTATCATCTTCGGTATAACATAAGGCCATCGCTTTCTTGTATGTAAAAATAAAAAATATATTTGAGAAAAATATATATATATGGATGATCACTCACAGATGAACATATGAAAATGAAGAGTACAAGATAATTTGTCTTAGTCTGGCCAAAAACACTGTTACAATTCAAAATGAACAAAATATTTTGAATTTGAAATCTGTCATTTTTATACGACTGTTCATTGAGTTTTAGGGCCAATGTATTGTATATTATTTTGTGATATTAAAATGGAGTAGGGTGATAAAGAGGACTGAATCGCTGAGATTGCATTGCATAAAGTAGGCATGGGGCCAAATACAATTTTTAAAATCCTCCATACGTTTGGTATTAGTTAAATGTTTATGTACCGAACTATTGATAGGTATAATGAAACCTCAGTTTATGACATAAAAAGATTTGGTCATCCTCGTAGTATTCGTATGAAAAAGGTGATCAAAGCAGTAGCAGTAGAAAAAACCTGTGCGAAAGCAAAAGATTTTATCTCGGGGGATGAAAATGGCATCTAAAACCATGTCACGTATTTTAAAAGATGATTTAGAACTTGCAGCATGCACGCGCTGGTTATTTCTTAACTGATAATTTGAAAAAGAATATATTCAAATTAATATAGAAAGTGTTAATGTGGCCTCCTTTGGTTTTTGACTTCCAGAGTTTGAGTTCCAGTTTGAAAAGTAAAAGCAAATCTAAATAATACATCACCGGTTTCGTTATTTATTTATCTAATTATGATTTACTATGAAATTAAAAAAATACGACAGAATATTAAAAAATATATATTTTCCTAATAAACACAAATTTAACGATTTGAGATGAAGTGAGGGTAATATGGCCCCCCTTTAGCCAAATTAATTGAACGTAAAGTATTGAACCTAGTTACAAAAATCACATATTTATTTGGCCTACACAGCTAGAAGAGACTATAAGTTATTGATTTGACACTGAATCCACTCTTATCCAAGCCTCTCGCTAGTATAACTCGTGTCACAAAAAAATCGAAATGTGTCTAAGTCTTCAGGCGAGGGCGTTCATTTTTTTTGCATTCAGGCGACTTCTACGAGTTTTTCATTATTCGAGATACTGCTCGATATCACGTCTCCTTGGTGCCGGCTAGAGCTGCTGGCGACATTCTCTCTATTATTTCCACAGGTCCGCTTCGTCTTTCATGATTTTTTCTGGGGACAACAAAATTTTGTCTCGGCAAATATTCAAATACTATACAAATATATCTGTGTGTTACATGGCTCACGAGATTATAATACAACCAATATGAGGAGGCCAATTATCAGCATCATAGAATCTATTAAAATTTTTTATTGCATTTAATCATTGAATATTATGCATATTTATCTTAAAAATCCTGTAGGATAACGTTCATTAAGCCTGATGTCGAACTATCTGCAGCTATGACTTGATATTTACAAAATTATTGAAATAATTGTAGCACATTAAAAAGTTTTGACGAGAGCAGTTTTAAACTGCTTCGTAAAACACGAAAATGCGCTGCTTTCTCTCAGATTTTTGTATAATTTTAATATTGTCATATTAATGTTTCGTTTTAAAAAGGTTTCACTGGATCGCTTGCTTCTTAATAAGAAATGTCAAAGGGGCCACGATACCTGCTGGGCCACAATACCACCTTCTCCTGTATAATATTATATTTGTTGGCTAATAATACTTTTTATAAAGTTTGTCTTGGCTAACTGTTAATAATTTTCAGTTTTCTTTTCTTTCTTTTATGGCGTAATGACATCTCAAAACTCTAAGGAAATAATCACAGATAAAAAAAATATAAAGTAAATAAAATAAAGAATTACATATATATACATATTTGAAGCGACCTAAAAATATTTTTAAATTGCCTAAAATTTATATTAATCTAAAATAAGGAATTTCTCTTATTATTTACATCAAAACCCAAGTCATCAACCCAGTAATCGACACCTAATAATGGACTTGGATACGGGCACCGAATTCAAGTTGAGATAATAATAATATAGAAGTATAATTTTATCGTGTACATATTTTTTTTAACTACTTATACTTAACCGATGTTATATGAGAAGTGATTTTGTTACAAAAGGTATTCAAGGATTACTATTTATCTAGATTTTTTTAGTCTTGGCCTTTGCGGTGTAGCAAGAAAATACTACCCTAGATTATGTATTCTAGAGGGTAGTTTTTTTTTAATGTAAAAGAGGTCAGCAAAAAAAAAAGAAAGAAATAATTATTATCAATATCAGCAAATCAATTCAGAAAAACTGTTTATAGGAACCAGTTATTTCGCAAAAAAAACCCTAACTAGGAATAGCTTCATAACAAAGTTCATAAAAAGATATCTTAGCAATTCATAAAATATACATAAATAAAAGTTTATATTGCCGTTCGCTAAACCTCCTAAAAATTAGGGTTAATCTCTTAAAGTTCTCTCTTTCACTCGCCCTTATGTTCATTTTAAATTTTCAATTCTCCATATTGCTTAAAACGAAATGACATGGAAAAATCATAATGTAATAAACGACAGAGAGAAGTAAAATATGTATGTATGATAAAGTATGATGAAGCGTTAAAACAAAAACATTCTTATTGTTTATCTTTATGTTTTAGATAGAATAAATTGATGGTTTAAACTTATTGAGCTTAATGGTTTCTTCTACTTAATATAAAAAAAAAACCAACCGTAACTGTTTAATTTATTTTTCTATTATGAAATGTATAATTCTATTTGTCTGAAACATATTTTTTATAAAATCTAAAGATCGCCGCATGAAATATCAAAACATTAAAAACAAATAATAAGCAGGATTCTTTACACCGAAATATTGTTTCTATACAAATAGTATTTTGGTGGACATTTGAAATTCTATTTGTACACAAATAGAGCTAGAAGCGATATCGCAGCTACCTCGATACGTAGTCAATATAAGCCGGTGTCGTGGTTTGTCAGCGAGCCACGTCGACCTGCGTCGGAAGCTATATTGGAAGAACGACTGATTGTTTTCAATATTAACATTTGTAATCTTTAGAAGAATGTTTAATAGTTAATCCATTTTCCTATTAAATGTTATATTTGTATAATATGTATTTACATTTTTTGTGTTAAGTCAATTAGTTAGTTGAGGCAGTCGTGGTGCAGTGGCATAAGCATGACTGTAACGCGACAGTTGTGGGTTCGATTAGCAATCGGGGGAATTAAATATTACGAAACATTATATTATTTACATTTCCTCGCTCTGGCACTGATGCAAAGCGCGGCTTTGAGTTCCGCTACTCAACACGCAATGCCTCCAAAATTCAACAAAAAGTTGGAAACGGGAGTGTCTTAATGGGGAACGGAGTGTCTTAACACGGTTCCCCCTGCCTTCCCTGCTATGTGCAGGATACAGGGTGAACCTTAAAAAGTACCTTACTACTTACGTACGCAGTTATTTTTATTATTAATAATAGTAATAATTTATTTATTTCCCTTGATATTTCACCATGATATTTGTTTGCTACTCTTATTTCTTGCCTTTGTCATTCCGTCCTCCTCTTTTTCAAAAAAATTAACTTGAAACAGGAAATACTTGTAATTTCAAAATAAATGACTATCTAAATTTGTGTGAGCAATTTTTACCAGATTTGTATTGTTTAAATAGCCATTGAATAAAAATTAGTAGGCCAAACAAAATAATTTAGTAGGTCAAACCACATTATAACGTAACTACACAAAAACGACGAAACGAACAAGCGACGAGAAGTTAGTGAACGCGATCGATGCTTACTTACGGTAACCACGCTTCATTTACATTACGCTCTGACAGTAAATAAGTAGGCAGTATATAAATTGAAGGGAAAATGTACTACAAAAATCTTTAAACCTACTATAAAACTATGTATCGTACTAAAATAATATAGATGTGAATTTTTATAATTTGGCTATAACATATTAAGCAGTATATAAAGTTAGGCATAAGTATGTATAGCATATAAAGTTTAAGCAGGCGAAGCCGCGTTTGGGTATAATAAACTAGGGATCCACGCTCTAGTTAACAAAATATTTACACAAATCGTAGTTATGTGTTGTTCTGATGTATAAGTTATATTTCTGTAAAGTTTCATTTGAATCTGTTCTGTAGAGTTTTGCGTGAAATTGGAACAAATATCTACCCTCACAATCTTTCACATTTATAATATTAGTAGGATTTACAGCGTATACCATATTTTTGAAAAAATAAAGATTTAATATAAAAAATACATTCTAATCTATAAATAAAAAAGTCGCTTGTGACGTCAAGTTTGAGTAATCTGTCAACATCATGTATACAATACAAAATGTCGTTTGTATACTAGGACGTGACGTCAATGGTTCTGATTGGCGTTCAATATATCATGGCGGCTTGCATTTGTCCTTTATTTTTTTCTAAATAATTGTTAATCCTACCGTTAATAATAAAATTAATGTATATTTTGTAATCGAATACTGTTAAATTATTTAAATATTTAATTTTAGTGATACATAATAATAATCAATTTTTAATGTAAAAACTGAATCTAATATATAAAACGATGAATAGTAGTGTAGAGCTAAAATCAGTCGACAAGTCGGCGACGTAAATATGTAGCTCTTCGAGTGCATCTAACCGTAACATATTTCCTTTGACGAATGAACTTTTGATTTTTACACCCATGTCACATAAAATATTTAGATTTCATTTACAGTATTTTAATTTACATGACGAAAATAAACTCATCATACTATTTTATTTAGTCAAATATTTATATGAATCGACTGTGTGATGAAATATTGCGGAATTTCGAAATATAACGTTGAATAAACTTTTGAAAATGACTAGTTCAGCCAGATAATATATTTTAAATGTCTAATTACTTAAAACTACGTGATGACCTTTTTTTGTTAGATAACTATTAATCTTTGGCTATTATATATTTTGAAGCACTGAACTACCTAATGCGAAATTCTAGCAATCCGTCTAATGCTATGAGAGATATAGTATATAGTGTCTTAAGAAAATGTGGCCAATACTTTATGTTTTATGTAAAAACGAAGATCTGATTTGGAACCCAGCAGCCCACCAAAAGAGGTTCAGCGTAATGACCACTTTTTATAACTTAAAAAAAAATGAAAAACCCAAGAAACTCCAAGCTAGGTGGGAAGGTGGCATTTTTAAAAGAAATGATTGCATACACTTATTCAAGCATAATTGCTTCTTTTGGCACTACGGACTTCTTTTGGAAGCGTACGAGTCCTTACCTTACCTTTCTATCGGTACCATACACAATTACACACTATTCTTTATGACTACCTTAATCTTTCAAAACTGACTTTTTGTAGTCATAAAGAAGTGTTGTAGGGATTCTTTAGACCTCTATGGTGAAAATCTTGCAAGTATTTTCGAAAAAATTGTTACTGGAGATGAAATGTAGGTTCATCACTATGACCCTGAAAGTAAACAGGAGTCTATGCAATGGCACAAAAAGGGTGCAGATTTTCCAAAGAAATTTAAAGTTCTTTATATAAAAATAAAAGTGTGACTATAAACGCAAAATCCTATTTTTGAACTTTGCATAACTTAAGGGAATCAATTAAAGGAAAAAGACGACGTATTAAAGAAAAAAGACTGGCCGCCGCTGTGTTACTTCTCCACTACAACGTGCCTGTTCACATTCTCACGGCGCTGGTTTTTAAGGATGCTGTTCGCGATTGTGGCTTTGATGAGATCAACCACCTATCCTATAGTCCAAACTTGGTACTTAGTGATTATTATTTGTTCCCAAATATAAAAAAAGGATCTCATTGAGTTCAATAGAGCTGAAAGCAGAAAGTTGTTTTTTACAAGGAATTGACAAGTTAATATCACGATGTAACAAATGTATTGAGCTTATGGGGAACTAGTCAAAGTCAAAGTCAAAGTCAAAAATTCTTTATTCCATTAAAATGCTTAACATTTGTTTGGACATGTCAAAATTAATTATACAAACAATAAATTAATAATAAAAATTGCATATTTAGGAAAAATAAGCCTG
>DWMY01001191.1:0-16085 GCA_018249775.1 Heliconius hecalesia formosus | reverse complement strand
TGTATGCATGTTTATATAGGTCACTTTCGGACTTCTGGACTTTCGGACACAAAATATCTTGAAAATAAAGATATTTGCTCTGGATAGTGAATCTAGCGCCACAGTATGCTATTTTATTATACCTGTACAGACAAATCATAATATAAATACTCCACATTCCTCTAATTTTTTTAATCGGTCTGATACTTGCTAGATATGCTACGATGTCTTGTAGGGCTACTGTTATATATGAACGTGGGTATATATTTAATAGCTTGCACTACTAAATAGCTACATAAAAGTTTCGGTATATTATTTTTTTAAAAATCAATAACATTATCAGTAAAATTTAATTTACATTTATCAGAAACATCAAATAAATCTTCCATGCAGAAACAATTTCACTGCGTGAATCTCAGTTTTTACAGACCATCCGAAAATGTACTAGGTAATAAATTATATAGTGTGTGTGTTTAAATTTAACGCGTCCGCTCGCGGTGGAAAGTTGATTCAGGCGATTCAGCAACTACAGTGGCATCCCGCGACCGTCTTGTGACGCCGCGCCGGACTCCTCGAACATCAGACTAGAGCAGTAGCACGCCCTACTTTCATTTTCGTCGCGTATAAAGTATGTGTTTTTAGTGATTTTCTACTGTTATCTTATATAAGTGATTAATGTTCCATTTATTACAGATTTGGAGTTAAATTTAATTAAACGTATATGTATTTACAGAGCAACAATGTTATGTGGCCTTTTACATAATAAATGTGATAGTGATAATAATAGAAATGTGCAAAAATAATTTAGTAATACGAATTTATTGCGCAAAACATAAATATTAAAGCTGTCAGGGCATTCGGTAACTATATTTACTTTAGTATAGAAACTAGGCAGAGCAACTTCGGAATAAGTTTCGAGTTTGTTCGATTCGAAACGATCAAAGGACCTTTAGAGAGAATCCGTAAATTAACTTGAACATTTCTTTTTACATTATGTACTTTTACAATTTCATGTACTATTTATAACTACATTCATCTTGATCTAATTATTATAAATACTTTATTTACAAAGTGGTGACAAATTATTCATATTGTTATATATATTTTTTATTATTATATAATTATTTAGTATTTTTAAATAGTAACTATTGTAACAAATCAATAGTTTTTACTTGTATTTATTTATAAAAACTTTAACATATTTCTACTTATATTACCTGTACACATTAATTTAACATATTGAACTTAAAATTAATGGTTCGGTACAGTTATATATCTATATGTATTCCATCTTCTTGGCATAATAGCCATCTTAAATTTGAATTAAAGATGAATTATGTAAATAATTAAATACATTTGCCAATAGCGCTAAATCTATTTTAGAATGCATCAAGCAGGATTAATGGATAACGTGAATTCGTTACGTCTCACGCTTCACGAACACGCTTTACACAATTAGATAAGATGTTTTAAGCTACGTAAAGTAAGATCCTCGTGTTAAAAACACGGTATAAATTATTCGGGCGGTCGTTTATGTCCTTGAAAAATGTAGCTTTTCCGGAATACGCCCCAAAACAATGGCATAAAACAAATTAAAATTAAATTAAATTAATACAGCTTCACGTTGTATTCCACACACAGCAGGGTAGGCAGAGGGAACCTACTGTTAAGACACTCCGTTACCCACTTTCCACCGAAATTTGGAGGCATTGTATGTTGAATGGCGGAATTCAACGCCGCGCTTTGCCACGACACCAGAGAGAAGAAATGAAAATATAAATTGAAATAAATATTTCATCCTAGAGTGGGGATCGAAGCCACAACCAGACGATTTTGCAGTCACACTTTGTGCCACTGGGGCCTCTAGTATAAAACAATATTTTTATAAAAACAATTATATTTCAATTTGTAACTGGTCAACTTTATTTAGTAGTATACGCATTCTAAGTCCCTTTTATCTTAATAACTTCTGTTCTGCTTAAAAGAAATAATGTGGAAATAAATTATAGAAATATAATAAATATATTAAAAAAACAAATATGTTTTTTTATTCAATTTGATTTCAGTTACATTAATAAAATAATATAAGATTCTTGTTTCATAAAAGTAGCTTTAAATTACAATATATTATTCGTTCTCACTCCAAATTGTTTTATTTCTTCTTTGTATGAAAAATATAAATGAAATATTCTTTGTTAAGAGAACCTTGCCAGAATCCAATAGTGAAAACTGCATAAATCGGTTTAGCGGGTTCTGAGATTAGCGAGAACAAACGCACATACAAAAAAACAAACAGACGAACGGACGAACAGACAAACACACAAAAATTTTAAAAATCCTTGTTTTGGGTTATATTCTTAAAGATACTATTAATAAAGGTCCCCGATAACATTTTTTTTATATCCTCCAAGTACAGACATCGATCTCTTACGATTTTATTATAGATAAAAATAAAAGATTTCATTACAAATAAACATATACCTAATAATTCTTAAAGAATGTTAAAATACCTTTCAATTCTGATTATATTTCTGGTTAATAGCATCATTTAAGTAAGCACTGAAATAAATCTCCATGAAAATATTTGTGTCAATCGAAGCAGATAAAAATGTTTGAAAATAAAATTTTATTCGAGTAAGCAATTATCAAGGGCGGAAAAATATGATGAAGGCTGTCAATAAATTGTTGTTGGATACATCTAAATAGATATGTTTTAAACAGATTTTTTTTCAGCAGGGTTGGCAGAGGGAACCTAGCGATAAGATGTTCCGTTACCTATTTTCCGCCAAATTAAATATTTCGGTTGCCCCGAGTGCGATTCCAACACACAACCGTCGCGTTTACAGTTGCACAATTGTGCCCCTGCACCACGACGGCCTTTTTAAATATCATATCTGTTCACGTTTTTTTTTATATTAAAACTAAAAGTATATTACTAAAACTCGTCTAAAAGATACATACATAGATACGTCATATATACTTTTGGCTATTACGTCAAAAAGATAAATCTATACTTATAATAAAATCGCAATGGATCGGTGTCTATACTTGAACGATATTTAAAAAAAATGATTTTGGGGACCCTTAATTAATGTAGTACAATTAAACGAACGAACATAAATGAAAAAACAATGATTTTTTATTTTTTTTTATTTTTTGTCTTTTTGTCTGTACGTTTGTTATTGCTAATCTCAGAATCAACTAAACCGATTTAATTGTGGTTTTCACTATTGGCAGAAGCCAAGCTTCCGTTAACATATAGGGTTATTTTATTACAATACAGTTATTTTATACAACTTTTTTACTGAATTGGCCTTTATCTTTGAATTTGCATGATGATAGGAAAAAATTGATATTGTCTGATGATAAAATCTACCGAGATTTTATGATTTAGGATCGGGATCAGAGTTTATGCGGGAAAAACTGCGCACCGTGCACGCGTACTTACCGTTTACCTAGCAAAATACCATATAGTTAAATATTTTTCTTTAAATACAACAAATTTTGGGAATAAAATCATATAAATACCCAAAAGACTTAAATTACTTAATGAGGGCGTCGTGGCGCAGTAGCACAAGCTTGTTACTTTAAACACAACAGTTGTGTGTTCAGTCCCCACTCAAAGAAATAAAATATTTATTTAAATTTATATTTTCATTTCTTCGCTCCGGTGTTGAGGCAAGGGGAGGCGTTGAGTTCTGTTCCGGCGGAACTTGGCGGAAAGTAGGAAACGGAGTGTCTTAACAGTAGGTTCCCTCTGCCTACCCTGCTGTGTGCGCGAAACAGCGTGAAGCTGATTTAACACAAAGCAGTCAAAAGATATACGCATTGTATGTATCGTTTTAAACCTACTACCTACTACTTCTCGTAAACCTACAGTTATGAAAATTAGGATGAAGTAAGATCTTTCAACACAAATAAAGGAAAAATCCGAAAAGTAAAAAATTATAGATATTTCATAGAAAAAAGCATTACTCGTATTTGTAGTTAATTTCATACAATATAAGAGCCCGTAAACTACAGTTTGTTAACTTTTCCCAATTACAATCCTGAAATTGAAACAGAAGCCTTGATGGGTGAGTCCGACTCGCGCTTGGTCGTTTTTTTTCTTAAATACCTTAACCGCACGGGTGCCGCTAGTAAGTAAATGTAAATCTTATTTTTTGGAAAAATATAAATAAAACAATAAACTTCTTAAAATTTTCCGACCAAATTGTTATTGTTCTGTCAAAATGACATTGTTATCCTCGAACTCAACACAATCTAAGAAAGGAATTACATTCATAACGAAAGTCTTTAGAGAAATACATTCAACAAAAATCTAATTGTTTGTAATGTTTGCAAAAGTTCTTTTTGCGAAGAATAATTGAAACAATTAACAAAAGCTGAAAAGTTATACTTTAGTATTCGTTGAGTAAACTGAAACCATACTATATTTTCATTTTCTTTAGATATATATATATATATATATATATATATATATATATATATATATATATATATATATATATATATATATATATATATATATATATATATATATAATAAAAGTTTAAATTAATCTAAACAACAATTACTATACATATAATTGTAATTATTATTAAGGAATTAAGTGAGATTTTGTGATTAATAATAAAATTAATATACCTACAATTACGCCTTTGCAAAAAAAGTTTAATAAAATTGTTACATTCTATGTTATAGGATTAATATCATCATATAAAATATGTTAATTTTGGTATGCTTTTTCAAATTATTCTGCTCATATAGTGGTTTATCAGATTTCATAGATATTTGTCCAGTATTTCAAATACTTTGTACCATTTGTTACATAGCCATCGTCTTAATTTGCCTATTATTCCATTTGTTTTGTGTGACTTACAATTTTTTATCAATATGAAACCCAGAATATCGTCTATGAGGGATCACTGACGGAAATGTTACAATACGAAAAACATTGCATGATACAAAATTATATTACATATATATATTTTTAAAATTATTCTTCTTATTTTATTTTTCAACAAACGAAGCAAGCAATCAGCGTACCTTTTTTGGTACGTTGTTTGCTTGCGTAATAGCTTTCATAGTGATTGTAGGGAAATATGAAATACGATAAAGTTTGGAATGGAAATAAATATGATTTCAAGTCTTATAGTCCATGGTAATGAAGTTGTGGACTATAATGCGTGGTTTGGTTGGCTCGTCATCAAATGGTTTCATATTTGCATAGATTTCGCCACGGGTTAGCTGTGTACTTAGATTGTCTAATAAAGTTAGTAAGAGAGATCACATTTAAAGTAAAAATTTCGCTGAAATAACATACAGATGCTACTTCTGTTCACCAACGGCTCTCATTGAAACTTTTAGCAGGTAGACAAACAGAATCAAAATACTCCTTTTTCCACTTTTACTAAATTTAATATATTGCGGGCCGTTGAGCTCAAAGCTTATTTATTACTTTCTAGAAGTTTTATGTAGATGGAATTTGATTATTTCTTATAGTTTGGTTGGTTTACTGTGTGTTCTACATCAAGTGTTACAGTCTCCACAATCTAATATAGCTATATATATATAAGATTTGTTATTCATACGATATAATGAAAGACCAAAAAAAAATTGTAAATGCGAATGTCAGACAGATTCAATCCAAAGAAAACATCCGCTTTATTTCCCACGTCAATATTTATTAGGCAACTCCCAATATTGACTCGGAGACTCGGGAAAATTATTATATCATTTACAAAAGTGACGGCATTCCCGGGATGTCCATTAAAAATTATATTAATGTTTCGAGATGGAGTTTCGGGTCGTTCGGACGTTCGCTGTATAAAAATAAACATACGTTAGCTGCGGTCAAAACGGTCCGCGACATTTATACCGAGTGCATTTTCTATTTGCGAAGTCACAGTCGTGGCGCAAGAGCACAAATTGTGACTGCAAACGCGACTGGTTGTGGATTCGATCAAAAGTCGAGAAAAATATATAATTTAATATATTTAAATTTATATTTTCATTTCTTCGTCGTGAAAGCGGCGTTGAGTTCCACCACTCAACACGTAATGCCTACAAAATTCGGCGGAAAGTGGGGAACGGAGTGTCTTAACACTATTACACTGCTGTTTGCGGGAAACAGCGTAAAGCTGTTTTATTATTATACATACCTCAGAACTTTTGACTGTGTGAACCGATTTTGATGATTCTTTTTATATTTGAAAGCTAGTGCGTCCCGTTTAGTCCTATTTTAATTAAGTTCATTTTTAACAATGGTATCTATGAGAAAATCACATAAGTCTCAAATTTGCATTAGGTATGTGTGCGACAAATGGACGAATAACTCAATATCAACTCAACCGATTTTAATGATTCTTTTTCATTAGAAAGGGTACATGTAAAGGGTACTTTGGTGAAAGTTTAAGTTAAGTTTAAGGGTACATATAAAGGGTAGTTAGTTTAGTTCAGAGTATGAAATCCAGTTGAAATTGAAGAAGTCGATTTTTTTTTAAATATAATTATATTATTTTTTTCTGCAAAAAAATCTTTATACTCCATGATAAAAACTATCCTTTAAGTTGCATTGGGCTTTGAACTATTATTATGCTAAAATTAATTTCATTTCATATAGTAGTTATCGGTATTTTAAATAATTTACATTTTTCAGTTTTTATTTAAAAAAAAAGCTATCATGAAATTCGGGATGAAACCCAAAAAAATGTACTTTGAGACCCTAGGCTAATACCATGCAAAAATTCATCAATTTCTGTTTGGTAATTTTTACCTGATTGACGAACAAACAAACAGACAGACAGACAGACAAGAATTCTGCTGAGTGGTTTTTTAGGTTCTATAATCGACATATTAACCCACCTAATTTTTATTTTTTTTATATCTTTTATGTACAGAATTGACTTTTGTATCCTTTTATTATTATATAGAGATTAAGTAGAATATGTTATAGTATGCATATTTACAATAGTCGTGACGCAGGGCCACAAGGGTGCGATTGTAAACGCGGCGGTTCTGCGTTCGATTCCTACTTGGCGGAATAAAGTATTTAATATTTTCATTTCTTCACTCTGGTGTCGAGCATCAATTCATCATCAAGAAAGCAACTCGCAATGCATTCAGAATTTAGCGGAAAACAGGGAATAAAGTGTCTTAACACTAGGTTCCAATGTTTCCTCTGTCAACCCTGTTATTGGCGGAATATAACGTGAAACTGATTATCAAATAGAAAATATATGATAAGATAAGCATAATAATAACCAAAACTTATATAATATACAGCGCTTCGTACTATCATAAGTTTAAACCAACATTGTACTGCTTCAGGGCGGGATTCTGATTTCTATGCAGTTATAAGGTAGCCGCTGGTTGAACAAGATTAATATGTAATGAATTTCCATGTTCTTATTTTTGTTTTAGTCTAGTGTCATATTAATCCTAGACGTTTTCTATATCGGCTTAGTAGGTTGCACATATATAGGTAGAATAGAAAAATCGATACAGATACATAGAGGTGGTTGCTACCACCACTTTTTCCCATACAACAAGATGCAAAATGTAACATTTTTTTATTTGTATATTTTTGAGATATTTCAAAATATCTACATACCATATTATGTGCGCAGTAAAATGGTCGAAATAAAATATTTTGCATATTTTTCCGCCAAGTATTGGTATTTTTGTATTCTCTGATGTATGCCTCATTTTACCATGTAATATAAGGCCAAATTATTGTTTTATTTTTTTTATTTAAAACGCTAAAATTTTATCAGGAACTGTAGTTTAATTGATATTTTCTCCAAATTTTATACACAAAAAAAAATATAGAAATATTTCCAAAACATTCTCACTTTGTGCTCTTTCGATTGATACCAAATAAGTTTCCTGACATCCAATTTTTAAGATTTCACGTATTTTACCTAGAATTTAACGAATTTTAACTAAAGACTGCGTACTTGTAGTACATATGTATAATATTATCTAATATTCTTATATTATTTGCCTCTAATTTCAATTTCTAATTCTTTTCTATTATTTAATTCGAATTTTATCCACTAAAATTGATAGTTAATTATGATATAACAGATAAAATAGTGTACAAAAAGCTCTTGTCGAATTTAGCGAACTAGCATGATTTTTAACGCGATCATACCACATAAGAAAGTTATTGTAGAGTTCATAATTCACTCGAGAAAATTTTTATATCTAAACTATTCTAATTTTTGTCTGTTTGGAGAATTTATGGTGTTCAAATTGTACCTCTGTCTTGATAGAAGTAATATTTGATTTGAGATCGAAATGAAACATTAAAAAAAATCTGTTAAATTATGTTGATGCAACCTATGAAGATATATATTATCATGTATCTGTATATTTTTTGCCAGTTCTTATGATTTATTGTCTATATCATTAAATTCAAAGGATATTATTATATGTAAGTGATCTATATTAAAAAAACAAAAACCCAGACTGCATAAAACTAAAAAGAAAATAAACAAGCCCAATAGTTTATTAGGATTAATCATGCATCCCCCGATTAACACAATTCCATTGCTTTTTCTATAGTCTTTTTCACCTATGTCTACCCTCTTTTACAAAAGTTTGCTAACAGTATAATAAATAATTAGCTTTACATATCGATGCTCAATGTTTATTATTATATATATATCAAATATCACATTGAACAATGAAAGAAAGATGAATGCTGTGGAGATGCGATCTCTTCGTAGGATATGCGAAGTCAGCTTAGCTGATCGAATCCACAATGAAGAGGTACACAGAATGGCAGGTATTAGCGAGGATGTCACGGTGAGAATGAAGAAGAACATGCTCAGCTGGTTTGGGGACGTCGAACGAATGAGTGATGAAAGAATGGCAAAAAAGATTTATGATGGAAAAGTGAGTGGTAAGAGAGGTAGGGGGAGACCTCCGTTGACCTTCGAAAACACAGTATCAAAGATACTGGAGGAAGGTCACGTAAAAAGCATGAAGACCCCCCGGAGGGCATGTATGAAGAGGTTGATGACAGTGGACGAGGCGAAAGAGGTACGTAGAGACCGTAGCGTTTGGCGCTCCGTTCTCTCTTACTACCCCGCTAGGGATAAAGCGTGAAGCTAAGTTAAGTTAAGTTAAATATCAACATTGGTCGTATTTTTTAATTAAAAAAAAACTAAAATCCTTATAAAAATTACGATAATGTAGAAAAAAAATATTAGAAGTAATTATAGTTGTCAGTCAATTCTGTTTATTAAGTGAATAATCATGTAATTCAAGCTGGCGGAGCCGCTGGTAGACCACTAGTTTTAGAATATTTATTAATTATTGTTTTAGTTAGAGGTCGTCGTGGCGCAGGGGCACAAGGGTGTGACTATAACGTGACGGTTGTAGGTTCGATCCCCATTCGAAGGAATGAATTATTTTTTATTTATATTTTAATTTCATTGCTTTGTCACCAAGGCAAAAGCCCAGCGTAGAGTTCCACTATTCAACAAGCAATGCCTCGAAAAATTCGGCGGAAAGTGGGGAACGGAGTGTCTTAAGGTTCCCTCTGCCTACCTTGTTCTCCTGCCCTCTGTAGATACGGGATACAACGTTAAGCTAAAAAACTTCATAGGAATTAAAAAAAGAGACGCACAAGCCATTCACGGTATTCCCTAAAATATATCGAAAGGGGAATTGTATAGAAAACAATAATTAGCACTTGCCATTCACTATTTGGCATAAGCCCCAATAGTTACGTTTCGAATATTCTTCGTCTTTTAGCATTTATTTTTTCAAGATATTTTGCTAACATATGAAACCAGAAATAAATAATACTTCAAAAAAATTTAATTATGAATTAACAATATTTTTTTCTTTCCAAAAAAACCTGAAGCGCTAGTTTTATTCTTAATCAAAAAGTTATGTAATTTAAATGTGCATCATAAAACTGAACACCAATAATGGTTTCCAGGTCCAATTAAAATTTCAGCTATGTCCAAATTAATGGTTGGCCATGAACGTTTATAACTGGATGTTTCTCTAAATATAGATCAAGGTGAATTTACTTCGGGCTACGGTTGAAATTTCAAATTAGTTTAATAATAAATAGTAAAATATATTATTAATTAAAATAGATTTGTACTATTTTAAAAAAGATACTTGCACTTGTCTATTGCAATTACATTTTGATATGTGTAGATTTCATATATACATTTCAAAAATCGAATGTCAAATTTAATGATTTTAGAAAAGAAAAATACTTAATGGTCTGCTATAAGAGACTAAATACACATCGGTAAAACAACATCTACATATTCATATTGATCATTTATTTCAGAATATTATAAAAACACATACAAAATTGATCTGATTGTAGCATATGACAGGTTGCATACACTTTGTGTTCGTATCTATAACTGAATTATATTATATTCTTAATTTAAAACTAATTAAATTAAGGCAAAAAAAACGAACTCTTTTTTATAAGTATTGCGAGGTCAACTACCATGATTTCCTGTTTGTGCAGAACTGAGCAGCAATGGCCGCGGGCGACGTCACCCGCCGCGCCTCCATCACCGCGCCCTCCATGCACCGCCGACCCTCGGCTAGACGAGGATCACTCATCAAAAATCCACAGTCTACGTCACAAGTAAATATTTATTTTTAGGTTATATACAAACAATATCAAAATGATTATGCAATAAGTAATCTCCGTTTAAATATAAACGACAAAAAATAATAAAACATTGTAATAAAGTAAAATAAACTATTAATAGTAATTTTTATATAAGTATTAAAAAAAATTGTACGTAAGTACGATAAAATAAACTAAAGTTTATAATTTATTCTACTTATATTATTCTTCGTGGCTGTCGTGCTGATATAAGGTTAAAAATAAATAGGTAATTTTAGTTTTTCATATGACATAGTTTCGTCAGTTTTTTTTTCATAAACTTTTTATGCAAACTGTGACATAAGTATTTTTGAGCAGCTCCTGGTGGCCATTGCGCATTTTATCTCACTACAGAGTATACTAACATTTTGCCAGTATATTTATAGAAGTTTAGATCATCTACTTTGTTAGTTCTATACTATAAGAGAAAACATATGACGCTGTTGCCATGATGAAGTTTCAGTTTAATTTATAACGATATATTTATGTAAATTATTTATATTACGTTAGTATTTCATATTTTATATAATTTAAATTAAATATTACATTGTTATTAAAAATATATTTTATTTTTAAATTATGAAAAGCATAATTATTATATAAATCGCGACACATTTAAATTATTCGATTTAATTATATATTTTTTCTCGATTTTATATCGATTTCATTTAAAAAAAAAAGATTTAAATATTTGAATTTAAAATAAATAGTCACTGTTATAATACGTTTACAGGAAGTGCCATGGGACATTATAGACCGGTGTGCGCTGCCAATTGTGCTATGCCACGCTCTCGCAGTAGTCCTGTCAGCTTTGCTTAATGCTCTACATATCAGCCAAGTGTCCGTATTCACACTCTTCCTCTGGTTTGCGATCTCCGTGACTGGGTCACTCTGGTTCTACCACAACCTTCAGGTATGTATCAGCAGCGGTTTAGGTTTAGCTTCACGCCGTATCTTTCTTTGTTTAAGCAAGTTATAAAAATGTAAATTTAATGGGATTCTCTTATACATAGTTGTTAACTAAAATAGATTTTTTTTACACTTTTCCAATTTTTTACACTTTTATTTACTTAAAATAATATTTATATTTGCAATATTATTATACAATTATATATGTCAATTAAAATACTACTAATTATACATTTTATAGGACAAGGAATTATTCTTAATTTGTAACAATCCCATTTTACCGGCAGCTAAGGAAGAAACCACCCACATTGGCAATCACGACTACCCACATAAAAGCTTTTTTAGAACAAAGACAAATTACATTTGATAAAAATTAAAATAAGTGGCGCAGCGACACAAAGTGTGACTTTAAAACCGACTGGTTGTGGGTTCGATCCCCATTCGAGGAGATGAAATATTTACTTAAATTTATATTTCCATTTCTTTGCTCTGGTGTCGAGGCAAAACACGCAATGCCTTCAGAATTCGGCAGAAAATGGGGATCGGAGTGTCTTATACTAGGTTCCTTCTGCCTACCCTGCTCTGTGTGAAATACAGCGTGAAGCTGATAAAAGAAATAGGCAATATAGGGAGATATTAAAACTTAGCTTATTGGATATTCCATTTGACTTCGAATATTGTATAAAATATTGCTAGGTGAGTGATATTTTAAAATACCAACACTTAATCACGGTATCTATAAAATAAGACTTAAATAAAAGTTTGTGTAGATCGTGCTTTTCAGATAAAAAGGGTGCTTTTGTTCTTATTAATTTATTTAAAATCTGTTAATGAACAAATTCATTGAATGAAAAAGCCTTGACACGGACATAGAACATTTTAAAATCTTAAATAAAGGAATACAATAAAATAATACTTTGTAGGGCAAATGCTTCCAGTAGGTATTAATGTAAACCCCTAAATGTAAATTTAGTCCCGATGATTTTACTTTTGGGTATTAATTAATTTCGTGGTTCATTTACGGGTAAAAACTCGGTTGTCTATAATGCTATATATTATCTAATATGGAAGCCATTTATTACCTTAGAACTACAAATTAATTAAATAGGCCGCCATGTTGTTCGTAATGTAATACCGTTAAACTAAATAAACTATATTTCAAATATCTATTTTTAACTTAAGTAATGACGAGTTTCTTGGCAAAACTTTCCAATAAGACCTTTATAATATAAATATATCTATGTAGTGAATATAGGGACATACCGCTACACGTTTTTTTTAAATGGATAAACTTTCACGATATAACATAGATGAACTTAAAGGCCTTAATGCAGTTACAGCAATAAAACTACCAAGTTAATTAGAAACATCAATAAATTACAATTAAACTAAGGCCATCGTGGTGCAGAGGGACAGATTCTAAATATTGAGTTTGTTGTTTGTGGATCTAAACTCCTTTTGAGATAATGAATTAGTTTTATTTATTGTTCTGATAAAGCAGAGCACGGCGTTGAGTCCTGCCACTTACCATAAAGCGTCCCGAATTGAGGTGAACACCTTTACCTACCTCGCCATATACGGTACAAATCGCGAGGAGAAAAAAATAGCCACAGTAAATAGATATAATTTCATAAATTACCTTACAATAGCTAACATATATTAGTTTTCATTATGGTTAAGGTATAACTCAACCATACCTTTTAATTGGTAAGTTTTAATAGTTAGTATAACCACATATTGAGGCCAGTCGTGGCGCAGTGGCACAAAGTGTGATTGTAAAACCGACTGGTTGTGGGTTCGATCCCCACTGGAGGAGATGAAATATTATTACATTTATATTTACATTTCTTTGCTCTGGTGTCGAGGCAAAGCGCGGCGTTGAGTTCTGCCACATAGCACGCAATGCCTCCGGAATTCGGCAGAAAGTGGGGAACAGAGTGTCTTAACATTAGGTTCATACTGCCTACCCTGCTGTGTGCGGGATACAGCGTGAAGCTGATTTTTTTTACCACATATTATGCATATGTGGTTATACTATACTATACTATTTATGGCTACATATATCACAAAAGTTACATATAGTAAATGAATGAAACTTACTTATAGAAGAAAAACACCATTACGTCATGAATAGCACGGGTGAGCAATAATACTGTAGTATTGATTACAATACAGATATCCAACAGAACAGAGTTACAAAGACGAGAGATTTGCAAAGGAGATCAACGGCGCCAATTTGAAAAGTAACCATGAATTTTTGACATTCAAGCAACCCACTCATTCGCCATACAACTTATGCTGAGTCAGATTTGTGTGGGACGACCGCAATAATAAGACGATAGACAGATAAGCGAACATTTATTATCGAGAACAAGAGATACAATCAACGTTTAAACTAATGACTATTTTACCATATCAATGAAAATTAAGGCGAATATCTATGATATGAAATAATAAAAGTCATAAGGGAACCTTTACGATCAGAAATAAAATCAAGTTGGAAGCCATAACACAGGATATAAAAATATTCTACAAGCGTAGGCGTAAATGCATTGAGTAAGCTATAGTGCCCGCAATATACGCACGAGGGTGAGCCAAAACACAGGATGGATTTCGCCTTAACGGTGTCATTTATTATTTAATAAGAACGTTAATTCGACACATTTGGATATAGCTTTATAGCAATTACTTTCGTTAAATTGGTTTCATTATGTTATTGTAACCAATACATTATTTATTTTTGGTATTAAAAATTGTTTAGTAAATTCTTGTGAAACACAACAAATGTCATAGAATCATTTAGCTTAAGAACTAACTTCGGACAATGGATATTTGGACAGAAAAGTATATGAAAATCTATACCTCTACAGTCTACACAAATCAAAGGCTTTCAACTTTTTTCATTAAACATACACTGTATGAAGATTTTGACACGGAGTGTCTTAACACTACGCTTCCTCTGTGTACGCTGCTGCAGGCAGGATACAGCGAGAAGCTAAAATGAGATTAATAGATATTAAGACGCTCTTTAGGTTTTTGACGAGTGGTAGCAATTACATTAATTTACAAATAGGGCGAGCTGGTTACTAATTTGCATGATGGTAAATGTGTATGAGGTTGCACGTAACAATAGCTACTCGAGTTTTGGACGTACTCATATGCTTATACGGCCTACGTACATGCGACACTGTAGCCCGTAAACACTTTAATAATAGTGGTCGCTTTTGAAGTGATTATCTATTTTGGGCCCACTTTATAACGTACACAACCCTGCCTGACAAACAAGCTGACCTCGTACAAGTGAATGTTTTCTGCACATTGTTTATATTTATAAATTGCTTCAATATACCTTTAAAAAAAATGTAAGAGATTTGTATGAATAATTAAAATCCGCAAAGTTCCTATACAAACAACGATCTAGAAATCTTTTGAACTTTAAACACCAGCTTTAGAGAAAAACCAGACGTTTAATGTAAAGTTGTTTTATCGTTTAAATAGAATATTATAGTATTATTTTCCCATTGTTCTTAGATAGTATCAAGCTTAAATTACGGTTACTAAAATTAAATGAAACTTTTATTTTAATACCTTTGCATATGATATTTGATATGACATTTTATAGGCGAATTTATAAGGTTGATCATTATAAAAAAATGGTCATGCTGAATTGTAGCTATAAAGGTTTTATATTGTATAAATTTGATAATTTCTTATAAAATGAACAAGATAGTGAGTTTTCAATTATTTGCAATATACGAAAACTAAAAGGCGCCGAAACGCCCACATGTGGTGCGGGATGGAGACGGACTGAATTGGAACTGCGAGCGTATTAACCTAATGTAACTCGCTTTAATATTCAATAGCTTTATGAGTTCAGTAATATATAAGCATAAATATTTGTTCGAATTCATTCAACTCATCGTCGAAAACAATATCGACCTTTCGAGAAAGTTACATAATATTGTAAACATTTGTAATGATTGATTTATGTTCAAACTACATGTATATATAATTGTATATATTTGACAACATCCATACAAATAAACATTAAACAGAATTTATATTTATATTATTTTATTCGAGATTTTATTATTTTATTCGAGATCAATCGATCGATTACTATAAGTAGTAATCGATCATGTTCTAGGTAAGCCTAGAACATGAAAATTGAAAAGAATAGTTTATTTGTAGCATTGTGAGTACGTGTTAAGCACTTGCGCGTTTCTTTTTTTTTTATAGTTAGAGCCAATGTATTCATTTGATAAAATGAAAAGTACGAACGGCTGAAAATGGACATAAACATTTTCATTTTATCAAAATCCATTTCATAAGCACTGAAGTGACTCTTGTAGCGAATTTTCCATTACCAGTCTATAAACAATTTTATAGCCGCATAAAGAGCCTTATTCCATCATAGAAATAGAAGGTAGATAGATATTTTACGTAACTTAACTTGTAAGTATATGAATTACGAACCTTCTCACTCAAGCTCAGCTAAATATAGTCTTTAGAGGCAACTGAGCGCACTTTTAACTTT
>DWMY01001190.1:0-16086 GCA_018249775.1 Heliconius hecalesia formosus | reverse complement strand
TTTTTTAAACAATTGGAACATCCTTATTGGAACTACGAAAATGCGGGTTGCATTAAGGTTTAAATAATTTTCACATTAGTAATCTTAAATGTTTTCCAAACATATGTACATTACATGAATAATTCATTAGTTAAAGCGGGCGAAGCCGCAAGCGGGTCGCTAGTTTGATATATAATTCATTAAAAAACACACGAGTGCAAATCATTAAGTGACCTGTTTAAAGCAGGCAACCCTGGGCTTGCGGCAGACTGAGAGCTCACAACCATTGTTTTTCCAATTCCTTATTGGAATTGCGATTTTCTTTCTAACGATATGGGATTCACTTAAAAAAACATATGAGTGCAATTTTCTCCAAAAAGGCATTACGATAAAAATTTATTAAAGATGATTGCGGCAGGATTCTTCTAGGCAATCCTAGTGCAATCTATTCTACTATCATGCATCATTCTTAAATATAAGTTTCATTAGAAAGACAGATCCCTACAGATTTAAGTAATGGGATCTAAACCTATAAAGTTAAATTCGTAGTATTGGTATAGTGAGATAGTTTTTAAAAATTACACATTGAACATATATTTATATTACAATTTATATGACATAAGTACCTGTGTGCGGGCGCAGGCGCGCGCGCAGGGCCCGCAGCGCGCGGCGGCGCTCGCTCAGCACGCGGCGCAGCCAGCGCGCCGGCAGCGCGAACTCGCGCAGATCCGCCAGGCGCCGGCGCAGCTCTGCGCGGACAAGTGCCCGTTATATACGACTATGTATGTATCCCACACTGCACTGGGAACTTAGTATTAAGACACTCAGTTTCCACTAAGACACTTTTTTCATTGTGTACATTAGCGGAACTCAACCCCGCGCTTTATCTTGTTACCAGAGCGGGGAAATGAAAATATTAAATAATTTATATCGCCGAGTGGGCATCAAGCTAACAACCGTCGCATTTACACTCACACGCGTGTGGAACTGCGTGTCAACAACCTCGCACGATCATAATTATATATATTCCTTCCATAGTCAATTCATTTTGGTATGAGACAAAATATAATCAAAGAAATACAATTTCTAAAAGTTTTATGTAACTTTTTAATTTTTATTCACACTTGGTACAGGCACCATTTGGTACAGGCTTACTCATTTAACATATAAAAAAATCAATACAATAAAACCAAAATAATTAGAAAGCACCTTTACACTTAACAAAACAAGAAACTTACTAATCACAACAAAAGTAACAACAGAATCACAACAATACTATCTCATCAACAAATTGACCGATACTAAAAATGGCGGATACAATCTGACCAATGACAAAACATAAAATTTTAATGTAAAATGTCCACAGTACCTGTGCTCTACAGGATGGAAGTGTCAGCGCTCCTTTTACGGGAACAGCATATAGGATAAAATATTTTAAACCTATACCTAAAGAAATTAATCAACATACTTCAACAGTTTAGATTTTAGACGTAGGATTTTTTTTTTATTTTACAATGTTTATCCATACCTGTATTTCATGTGACACAGTTACGCACAGATACCAATAACGTAAACGCATATTACTAAAGGTTAATCAACTTTGAACTTTGCCGCCAATACCTACGACTCGATTTCGGAATGAGGCGTATGCGGCGGTTTCCCTTTGATAGGATTATGTGTGCGTGCATCGTTCTTTACAAATAGCGTTTTTTATATCACAACAATAATTTTATTATGTATTTTGTTTAAAAAAAAAAACTTTTACTTTTGGGTTTTTTTTAAATGGTATTAGGTTTTTATAGAGTAGTTAAAAGTGTGGTTTCATTTAAAGTGGTGCTGACACACACTTCTACTTTGGCCGTTAACAAAAAAGTTTTCTGTGCTTTTGTGAACTGGGAAAAGGCGTTTGACAGACTTGTAAGAGCGAAATTATAGGAGTTACTAGCCCGGTACAATGTGAGCGGACCCTTGCTACAGGCCGTAAAGTCTGTTCACAGAGACCATTCAGCCTGCGTGCGAGTAGGAGCTGGCATGTCGCCCTGGTTTGACATCCAATCGGGTGTTAAACAAGGCGCTATGTCAGCTTGCTTGTTCAATTTGTATTTGGATAGCTGTTTCTAAGGAGTGAAACAAAGTGATAAGTAGGTGACCTGAATGTGAATTGCCTACTGTACGCAGATGATGCAGTGCTTTTTGCATCAACAGAATGGCAATTGCAGGCATTGGTCACCACTCTGAAAGAAGGGTGTGAAAATAATGGTCTAAGCCTCAATGCGAATAAGACAAACGTTCTGATTTTTGAAAGAGATGAAGAAAAGACGGAATGCAAAATCAGTGTAAATGGTAATATATTAGAACAAGTGAATGAAGTGGTATTTTTGGGAATTATGTTCAGTAGAGATGGCAGATACGAGATGGACGTGGAAAGACGTATTGCTGCCGGTAACAGGGTTAACGGAGCATTAGCTACATTGATAAGACGGCGAAACGTCAGCACAACTAAGCGTTTGGCCGTACACAATGCAGTATTGGTACCGACGCTGTTATACGGCAACGAAACATGGGTATTACAAAAGAAGAATGAAAGAAAGATGAATGTCGTGGAGATACGATTTCTTCGTAGGATATGCGGAGTCAGCTGATCGAATCCACAATGAAGAGATACATAGAATGGCAGGTACTAGCGAAGATATCACGGTGAGAATGAAGAAGAACGTGCTCAGCTGGTTTGGGCACATCGAACGAATGAGCGATAAAAGAATGGCAAAAAAGATTTATGATGGAAAATATGGGTGGTAAGAGAGATAGGGGGAGACCTCGGTTGACCTTCGAAAACACAGTATCAAAGATACTGTAGGAAGATCATGTATGAAGAGGTTGATGACAGTGGATGAGGCGAAAGAGGTGTGTAGAGGAAAGAAGGAAGAGAGAGAGTGAGATAAAGCGTGAAGCTAAGTTAAATTATATTATTTACAGCGGTATCAGCGTATTACTTCCATAAATCCATAGATATATTTTTTAGTTAATATAGTAATTACAACGATTGTGACCTATAAAATAATCTTTTTTGATTTGTTTACGTTTTATCTCATGGCTCCCTGAATAGAGTATAGCATCCGTCACGCCATGTTTGTGGTCGATTCCTTATACATGGTAATGGTAATGGTATTTTTGTGTGCCATGTTTTAAAAAGACAAAACGCGCCGACTAGCGTGCCAACATTCAACACACAATTCTGGACAGTTAAATACTTCTAGTCCACTTTCCGGAGTGGAAACGGGAATAGAAGTATATTGACTATAAATTCTCTTACCTACTTTGCTATACAAAAAAATATGGAATTGTATAAAATTTAAAAAAAACTAACTTTTGCTAATATGAAGTTTGATAGGGCAGTCTTGGATGTCTTCCAAATTCAAATCGCTGCGCTGTTTTCTTTTCCGCTTGGCCAGCGCGCACTCCAGCGCGGCGGGCGAGGCGGGGGAGACGGGGGAGACGGGGGAGGCGGGCGAGGGCGGCGAGGCGGGCGGCGGCGAGGGCGGCGCGGCCGCCGCTATGGCCTTCTGCAGCTCGTGGAGCGGCGCGGCGCGCGCGGGCCCCGCGTCGCCGCCGCCCGCCGCCAGCTCGTGCAGCAGCAGGCCGCGGCGCAGGCGGCGCGCCACGTGGTAGTCGGCCAGCAGCCCCACGGGCTCGCCACCGTAGTCCAGCAGGGGGAAGTGGTCGCGGCGCAGCACGCGCGGCTCCAGCTCCACGAACATGCGCGGCAGCGTGGGCGGCGGGCGCGGCGGCGCGGCGTCGCGGCGCGCGGACGCGCACGGCGCCAACGTGATGGCGCTGAACTCCGCGGCGATCGCGGACGGCTTGCGCCTGCGCGCGCGGCTCGGAGTGTTGGGGCTCTCAGCTTCCGCCTCTCTGTGGGAGCCCTCCGTTATTTATAGTGCATACGTTATTTATAGTTATTTATAGTTTTGTATTTTTTTTTATATCGCATAAAATTTACACGTGAGGTCAGTCGTGGCGCAGAAGCAAGAGTGCGACTGTAAACGCCAAAGTTTGTGGGTTCTATTCCCACTCGACAAAATATAACATCTAATATGTTCATTTCTTCGCTATGGAAGTAAGACAAAGCGCGGCGTTGAGTTCCGCCATCCAACATACAATGCCTCAAAAAATCGACGGAAAGTAGAGAGTGGAGTGTCTTAACACCAGACTTCCCTGCCTAACCTGATACATGCGGGACGCTGGTGGGTACAGTGTGAAGCTGGCAAAAAAATTACACGTGTAATCCATAGTAAAAAGTGTAACATTTAGTAACAAAATAAAAATATTATATTGAATACTATAGTATTCGTAATATTAAAGTGATCATTCATATCTGTTTATTGAATATTTTGTAAAACTACAAATAGACAGATTCCCCTGTCGCCTTCGATCACGGCGACCACTTCAACTCCTATTTATTCAGGTGATTTTATCGTCCAAAGATGGATTAAAACAACGAAATCAACTAACAACTAAAACGTTTTAGTAAAAAAGAAAGGTATAGGAAAGGTAGGTAGAAATAATTTTAAAACAAATAGGTTTTAGCAAAATTAAAACCTTGTTGTTTCAAAATTATTTGATTGAATCGCTACCGTAATACCACTGTCGTTTTTTTCATCATACATACCCTTACATCATTAAAAATACAAAGTCTATTGTTTTTTTTAATTTTGCAACCATTGTAATATGTTCTAACACAAAATTTTCAATGAAATGCTATTAAAGGTTTTATTCGAGATAGCTTTAGTAGAACTATACGCAATTTCTTTATCTCATCGTGTTCTCGGTGTTCTGCGCGAGGTCGCCGCTGCATTGCCGCTAGTTTAAATATTTGTATGGTCTCGTTCAGCGCTCGCTCTATAGGCACGAGGCCACTTGTACCTATCACCGATAACGGTAGACAACCCGCACGCCCGAAACTAGAAGGTTACACAAGAAAATGTTCAGGGACGAAGTTACTCGCGCGAAATTTACCATTACTTGTAATTAAGCACTTAGCAACAAACGTGCGTTAGATGTCTCAATTATGTTCTTTAATCGTCCCCGCATTAACTCCGATGTTTCGTTATACTGTCTTATATTTTGTTAAAAATCCCAAATAACATTATTGGTGATTGATAATCATGTTTAAAGTGTTTTTAGTCTGTTATCTGTTTGTAAAAGAAAATCCTCTGAACTACGACGGACCGATCGACGACACTTTTTTTGTTTTGTAGCTAGTAGGTTTGGGCAGGATATTTTATTAGACTGACTCTTGGTGTGGAATCGTAGTGCTCTAGCAATAATTATCTGCGCCATCTCATTCCCATTTCAGCTTAGACGTGGACTATCTAAGCGAAACGTGGATACTGTCCGTAAAGAAGGTGGGATTTAAAATATTTAGATTCTACCGTCTAAGTATTTTAAAACGCAACGTACCAAAATGAAGAAACTCTCCGAGACACTCCAACTCAAGCAGAGCTGTATTTCTTAGACACGCGACACGGCTATTGAGTGGATTCGAAGCCGCGCAGAGGTCCCTGGTTGACAAAAGAGTTTATCTTTCTGCCGAAATTTAGAGGCATTGCGTGTTGAGTGGCGGTAAGGAACGCCGCGCTTTGCTTCGACTTAAATAATATTAAATAAAAAAGAAGCGGGCGAAGTCGCAGGCGGCCCACTATCTTTACTAATATAATAAAGCGGAAGATTTTGTTTATTTGTTTGTTTAAACGCTAAGATGTGTGGATCTACTGGTCCGATTTACTTTCTTTTTCTTTTGTATGAAAGCAGCATTCTTCAGAAGTGCTATAGGCTATATAACATTACTTTGTAATTCTTAGTTAGCCTTAAATAACAGAATAACAATAATAGGGAACGCCATCATAAATAGTTATTTATATGTGAGTAGGTCGTACGACAAAATATAATTTTTTTTTAGTTCTTCAAAAAGTCCGCGATACCATATATCTATCTCTTAGGGGCCGTTCAAGTATTACGTAAGCTGTAGGGGTAAGGGGCTTGGGTTTGCTTATTTTTGACGTGTTCAATGAAATATTTTTAAGAGGATTGCTTATTTTTGATTACAGGGGGGGGGGGGGGGGGGGGGGGCGGGGTGTTGTCAATAATTGCAAAAAAAACTGCTTACGTAATACTTGAACGGCCCCTTATAAATAAGTGACAATAAGGCATTTTGTGACAAAAAATATTTGAAAATTGTAGGATGATAAGGCGTAAGGTCATTTCATCGATTTTTATTCAATATGTATATTAAAACTTACGAGCGACAGTTATTTCATCAACGAGGATTTAATGAAAATAATCTTTGGCTTTTATAGCATGTATTGTGGATGTATACTTTTCGAGAAAATGTAAAATTAAAATAATTCAACGTTTACGGCCGTAAGCTTAGGCTCGAGTCCCGCGTCGCCGATGACGTCCTATCATACAGCCACGTAGTATTCATGATTGAATGTTGCAGTCTGTTGCCAAATGCAGCATAATAAAAGCTTTATAGGTGGTATGCGGGCGAAGTCTAGTGCTTGCTATAATAAAGCAATTGTTGCGGTCGTAGAGCTCCCTGCAGTACTGCTTGTATCGCAATCGCCTCTACATTAGTATCTTATACACGTGCAGCATGTATCAGACTGTACATGCTACCCGCGTGTAGTTAGTCCGGCTCTGTGAATAAATTAAGTTAAGAAAAGAAAATTCATGAAGTTATAAATAAAATATTATAAAAGACATAAATGTGCTGGTCTCGTTCCCGACATTGTTATTAGCATTACAGAGGCGTGACCTGCACCTTTGTCTTATATTGTAATACTTCATTTACAAAATGTTGAACAAAAAGAATATATGTTCCAAACAACGTTTGTTGATTATATAAAATATGACATATATTCTTATTTTCCGTAAAATCTAAGAAAAAAACTGGTTCACGTTTTTTTGCATTGCAGGATAGGCAGAGGGTACCTAGCGTGTAAGCCCCACGCACTGTACAATTTAATCGCGTAATGTCTCACACGTTAGGTGGGACAAGTGGAGGCCGGAAAGTCTAACAGAACAGGGATATGAAAATAATATAAATATAATAATATAATTTACCTTTTTAAAGTGTTATTTCACAATTAGGTTTACTTAATAAGAAAACGTTTAAAAATATGAACTTGCGTCTCTTTGGAAACCGTCCAAGCACTGACCAACTAAGCCATGCGTTCTCGGGACGCAGACGCACTGGGACAGTTTCCAAGATGCGTGGGTGGATCTTGAATGATTTGTACCCACGACAGATAGGGAAGTTTTGCTTCAAGCTGTATCCCGCACACAGCAGGGTAGGCAGAGGGAACCTAGTGTTAAGAAATGGAAAGTAAATATTTCATCTCCTCGAGTGGGGATCGAACTCACAACCAGTCGAGTCACACTTTGTGCCCCTGCGTCACGACTAGCCTCTAGTCGTAGTAGATAGTGAAGTTGATATAAATAAAACAAATATATATGACGATATACATACTATAATATTATATTTACTACTTAGATATTTAATACAAACACACGTACATACGTATTTTATATTCATATAATTATATGATAAACATTTATAAAAAAATACATAGATATATAAGAAGAAAATGTGGAAGTAATCACTATCTGAACTTTTTTTTTTAGTATATTCCTACTATTCTTTTAAATTCTTAAAGGAAATTATAGATGGACTTTTCTGGATAGATTTAGGTAGTTGATTCCATAGGGATGCGGCATGAACTGAAAAGGATTTATGGAGAAATTTGTTTCCATTGTTTTGTTCCATTTTTCAATTGTTTTTCAACCAAGCAAAATCTTCGTCACATAGACGAGGAAATTCGGTACATTTTAGAGTTTTATTCCAAAAAAGGTATAAGGTAATGCGACGATCGCCGCGAATAAAATTTGTGCGGTTTAAGGACATAATGCGGTATCAATAAGAGTAGCACAAATGTGGTTCAAGCGATTCAAGTCTGGAAATTTTAGTGTGAAAGATGAGGTCCGCTCTAGACGCCCTCTTTGAGTAGCTACGATATTGCTGAAGAATTTAATGTTGATCATAGAACAGTCATACGTCGTTTACGAAAATTTGGTTTAAAAGAAAAAACTTCACATTTGGGTACCACATGGAGATCATGTGGTACCTTTGAAAGAAACCTAATGCAATGTCTTTCCATTTACGATTCTTTGTTGAAACGTAACAATTCCGAACCATTTCTTAAACAGTTGATTACGGGTGATGAAAAATGGGCGACTTACGATGACAATGTGCAAAAAGATCATGGACAACCCCCCCACAGACCGTGACAAGACCCGGCCTGACTCGGCACAAAATGGTGCTATGTTTATGGTGGGATTGAAAAGGAATTGTCCACTATGAGCTTTTGCCACTAGGTAAAAGTATCGATTCTGACCTCTACTGTCAGCAATTGATGATGTTAAAAAAGCTATTGAGAAAAACCGGCCGGAGCTGGTGAATAGGAAGAGCGTGGTACTCCACCATGACAACGCCAGACCGCACTCATCTATAGACACGAAGCAAAGATTGAGAGAGCTTGGCTGGGATGTGGTGATGCATCCTCTCTATAGCTCTGACCTTGCTCCATCAGATTTCCACCTGTTGTAGAACTTTTTAGGAAGCCGGTCATTGTAAAACTTTTTAGGAAGCATAAAGCTAACCTCAAAAGAACACTACCTGTCACATTTTTTTAATCCAAAATCTCAAAATGGAAGATGGCAACAAGTCATCTATCAAAACGGCACATACATATTATAAATAAATAAAAAATTATATCTAAAAAATATTTTCCTTTGTATGAACAATACGAAAATGCTTTTACCACGATCTTATGTTTATAAAAAAAACCTGTACAATAATAAATAGTAAAAAAGCTTAAGCTTCAATGGCTAACAGTCCGGCATCGTCGATATCTCCACATCCTATGCACACTTTATTCTATCCTCTTCCATCCCAATACTCCTGGTTACCTTAAGGAGCGCTTCACTTTCCTTGGCACCGATTCCACGCTTCAACTCTATCTTCGCTCCAAAAGCGACAACAAATTAAAGATACCTATCTGCAACACGATAGGTTATAAGGAATCCTTCACTGTTAAAAGCGTCATCTTGTGGAATGACCTGCCGCGATATATTCGACATTCAGAATCAATCAGTATCTTTAAAAAATCTCTTAAGCGTTATTATTTGGCACAACAAAAAACTGTATAGTGTATGTATATATGTATGTATTTATTATCTGTATATGTATAATTTCTATATGTAATATAAGTATCGTCTATGTATAATATATGTATGTATAATATAATAATATCTATATGTTATTTATTTGTATTCATTCTACTCTTTATTATTTTTGCACTACCGAGATATCCTGTACTATTTGTAAGTTTATGTTAGTTAAGGTTACCTGTAAGAGATCACTAATAGTGATAAGGTCGCCTTTGCACACTACCTCCGTGCGCAACATGTTTTTTTTTTATTTTATTTTTTCTGTAATTTTATGTTGGTATTCCTATTTCTCTTGTAAAATGTTATATTTTCCTCTATGTATGCAATAAAGAGTTTTATCTATCTCTAGCTAAAGCCCTTTCAACTGATACTTCATTTGAAATAGCGGCTTTAATATCAAATTTTGCTTCTCTTAAGGCTATTATTTTGTAGGACTTGACCACAAATGTATAGTTTTTAGACTTTTTCCTGAACTTACTTTTACTTTTTACTAAGTACTACTTGTAAATGCCGGCTGCCAAATTTCATAATTCTAGGTCAACCGGAAGTACTTTATTCATTTTGATTCCTGTTATAGTGTTGAAAAACGCGTTTTTTGTGAAAAAACAGCCAAATCTTTTTAATTAAGTGTAGAAATATATTTTTTTTAGGAAATCAAGTGACCGTAGATCTGAGCATATGGTTTAAATTTCAACTCGATATCTCCAAGCATTCCTGAGATAAAGACTCTGGATAGACAGACAGACAGATGGGCGGACAACAAAGTGATCTTTTAAGCGTTCCTTTTGTCTTTAAAAGGTACGGAACCCTAAAAAAGTATCAAAATTAGTAAATACAATCCACGTGCACAAGTCCACTTTGGAATAATTTGCACATTTATATACCATTAGAAATCGTAGTATGTCCTTATCTTTGGTCCTTGCACATTTGGTTTGCTTTGTTTTGAATAAGAATTGTCGACATTTTGATTAATGAAATTTGATTATTCAATAATAATAAACTGATTATTGCAATGAATATTACTTGCAAAATTTGTTTAAGTTTTTATTTATTGGTACAAAGTAATAACTTTGTTATTTGTTTCAGATTCAAAAAAATATGTTAGATATTCATGTTCTTTTATTAAATAGTTTATAACGTTCCTAAACTGACTTCCAATTTAAATATAATCCTCAGTATACAAAATTTTACATACCATCAGTTTTTGTTCCAGGTATCTAAGATATTATGCTAGGTGACAAAAACAGGTGCTAGTGGTTTATAGGGTTTATTCCAACTTGCAGGAATCAATTGATGTGGTTGGTTACAAGTCAAGGTGCAGCGGCGTCGAGTCCTTCCACTCAACTGCCTAATTCGATTTTTGAGACATTGAGTGTTGGTAGAAAGGACGTTATTGCATCTACATTGTAACCAACTAATACTGGATACCCCATATTTTAATAAGTTAATGTAAAAAATATATGAATACTCACTGTGTACTATTTTGTAGTGAATCACTGACACTGAGCACGTGTTGGTAGAGAAAGTCCACTTTCCTACTGTAAATGCTGGCCGACTGCTGCAAGAGGAGGGCTAGCTCCGTAAAGTTGGGTATTGCAGTGTTGATCTCCTCTTCCTCCGCGTCCAACGCATGCAAGCCCGCCTCCGTCAGGTACTCCTCCAACAACTACAGTTTAATACTTATCTATAGTGTACATTCTTTATTGAATTTAAAATATGTAACAAATATTAAATTAATAGCTTTTAGTTTTGTTAGTTTGTTTTTTTTTAATTTCCTTTTATACTTAAAAACTCGATAATATAAATAAAATTTATTAATATTATACCTCCTTAAATAAAAAATTACACAATTAGTGGATGTTGTCTGTAAATAGAATAACTCCAAACTCCAACTTTGTTGATTGTAGATTTTTCTTTTTAAATGAATAAATCAGCTTCACGCTGCATCTCGCACACAGCAGGGTAGGCAGAGGGAATCTAGTGTTACGACACTCCGTTCTCTATTTTCCGCCGAAGTGCCGCCTGAGTGGCGGAATACAACGCCGCACTTTGCCTCGACACCAGAGCAAAGAAATGGTAATATACATTTAAATAAATATTTCATTTCCCCGAGTAAACATTCTTTCGGCGTCCCCAAACCAGCTGAGCACGTACTTCTTCATTTTCATTGCGACATCCTCGCTTGTACCGCCATTCTGTGTATCACTTTATTGTGGATTCGATCAGCTAAGCTGACTCCGCATATTCTACGAAAACATCCCATCCCCACAACATTCATCTTTCTTTCACAACATTCATCTTTCTTTCATTCTTCTTTTGTAATACCCACGTTTCCCTGCCGTATAACAGCGTCGGTATGGTACCGACGCTGCAGTATTGGTAATACTGCATTGTGTACGGCCAAACGCGCAGTTGTGCTGACGTTTCGCCGTCTTATCAATGTAGCTAAGGCTCCGTTAACCCTGTTACCGGCAGCAATACGCCTTTCCACATCCATCTCGTATCTGCCATCTCTACTGAACATAATTCCCAAATGTACCACTTCATTCACTTGTTCTAATATATTACCATTTACACTGATTTTGCATTCTGTCCTTTGTTCATCTCTTTCAAAAATCAGAACGTTTGTCTTATTCGCATTGAGGCTTAGACTATTATTTTCACACCCTTCTTTCAGAGTGGTGACCAATGCCTGCAATTGCCATTCTGTTGATGCAAAAAGCACTGCATCATCTGCGTACAGTAGGCAATTCACATTCAGGTCACCTACTTATCACTTTGTTTCACTCCTTAGAAACAGCTATCCAAATACAAATTGAACAAGCAAGCTGACATAGCGCCTTGTTTAACACCCGATTGGATGTCAAACCAGGGCGACATGCCAGCTCCTACTCGCACGCAGGCTGAATGGTCTCTGTGAACAGACTTTACGGCCTGTAGCAAGGGTCCGCTCACATTGTACCGGAGTAGTAACTCTCTCTCTGTCTCTATTGTCTATATGTTTCTAAACTATTTGGAAAGAGATACTATGTAATTGCAATAAGTGATATGTATCACCTAATAACAATACTTCAGATAAGTTTCCTTCCGATAAGAGCCGCTGCCTATTAATTTGCCCCCGATTAACATAATTCCACTGCTTTTATAGTCTGTGATAAAGGCTATCCAATATAGTCAATCCTATCCAATATAGTCCCAGACGCATAGACCAATATATAAAAACTCGAAGTTAACTTATAGCGACTGATAAAAATAGTGTTATTTTAAATTCAGATTTAGAAGTGGCAAATACTTTTCAAAATTTCTTTTCCGAAATACCTACTGCAGTTACACGTTCACTGCCATCATCTCCTTCGGAAGCAGTATTAATACTAAAAATGTACTAATTGTTAGTACCATGTAACTAGTTGTAGACAAAATTTTGTGTTTAAGACTGTGTCACCAGAAGAAATTATCAAAACTTTTAAAAGGCTTAATTTAAAGAAAACTGGTGACTTATGGGGCATGTCTGTTAAAGTTCTTAATACAATTATACCTAATATTGCTCCTTATCTTGCTTTATTTTTAAACAATTGTGTAGAATCCGGTATTTTTCCTGATTTAATAAAATATAGCAAAATAGTGCCGCTTTACAAAAGTGGAGATAGATCTGACCCCGGAAATTACAGACCGATCTCTATTTTACCGTCTTTAAATAAAATATTTGAAAAAATAATATTTAACCAGCTCACAATTTTCTTAAATATTAGCAATTGTTTCCATAGCGAGCAATATGGTTTCACCAAAGGCAAGTGTACTACAGATGCGGGTGCTGCACTCCTAAAGCACATTTATGACGCATGGGAGAAATCACAAAATGCAATTGGAGTGTTTTGTGATTTATCCAAAGCCTTTGATTGTGTAGACCATGAAACTCTGTTATTAAAACTTTATCATTATGGTATACAGGATACTGCCCTTGATCTTATTGCCTCATATCGAAACGAAAGAATCCAGAAAGTTAATATTAATAATGTAAAATCATCTGGATTTTCTCTAAGGATGGGCGTTCCACAAGGATCTATTCTTGGTCCCCTTTTATTTCTTCTTTATATTAACGTTCTGCCTTTTTATGCAAAGAACCTATGTGATATTGTACTCTTCGCAGATGATACCACTTTAATTTTTAAGGTAGGCAGAAATAAAACAAATTATGACGAAGTGAATAGTGCATTATTCCATATTATTTATAGTTTGATATGAATAATTTAATGTTAAATGCTAAAAAAACTAAATGTATGGAATTTGCTTTACCAAACGTTAATAAACATGATCTTAATCTAGAAATCAAAGGAGAAACCCTCAATGTGTCGGAATCAGCTATTTTCTTAGGTTTAACTATAGATTCCAAACTCCAGTGGAACACCCATCTGGAAGCACTTGCGGATAAACTCAGCTCTGCCGCGTTCGCAATAAAAAAAGTAAGACAACTGACGGACGTTGAAACTGCCCGACTAGTCTACTATAGCTATTTTCATAGTATTTTATGTTATGGAATGTTGCTATGGGGCAGTGCTTCCGATATAAATTCAATATTTATTCTCCAAAAAAGAGCCGTGAGATATTTATACCCTAAGAGCTCGAGATTCTCTGCGAGATGTTTTTAAAGATGCAGGTATTATTACAGTTGCTTCACAATTTGTATATTATAATATTCTGTTTGTCCGGCGAAATGTACAGTGTCACAGTAAAAATAGTATATGTATATCACATACGATAGGAACGAGAAACAAGTACAGCTTATTACACTGTTCAAGAATATTTAGATGATAAACATGTATGGAATTAATGTCTATTGAATGTAATGCAGGATAGCTGCCAGATAATGTAATAATACCTTTGACTTTGAAAAGAGCAACTGTTGAGTTTCTTGCCGGCTCTTCTCAGCAGAACTGCCTTCCGAACCGGTGGTAGATTTTTTTTTTTTAAATGTTCATTTGACGATTCAAAAGTGCTTATACGAGTTTATTTGAATAAAGAATATTTTGAATCTGAATTTGAATATAAAACATCCACCATCTCAACTTATGGTCCCAATTCACGGCCGAAAGATATTTATTAATTGCTTGATAATTAGTTTTTGCGTAAACATTTGTAAGACTAGAACTGTTAAAATTCAATGATGGAGCCATTTTCTTTTTAGACATATCCAAGCAGACTAATAGAGGAGGATGCAATGGATCAATTCGGATTAGTTCACTAGGGGACCGTTCGACTGAAACTTGGGTAGTCTTTGTCAAACAAAACGAGATTCAAAAGATTGTTTTGAGTATTTTTTACTTGATTAAATTGAGTGAAATTATTTAAAGACTTGAAACACAAAAATGTTTTTGCAACAGAGGGCATACATTCTCCAACAAGATTGCTATCGGCTAAGCTCCAATCAATACAACTTAGATTAAAATCACTGACAATGAGTACACCAAAAGTAATTGTTTCTACAATGTTATTCAAATTATTTACACAATCATCTAATACTACTTCATTGACTGCATTGTATTGCACTATTAACTTCTTTTATACTGACATCACTATTAGCTACATAAAGACTCAGCTTTTTGCTGTTACTTGAGACTGAGGCATCATCACATTCATATATCTCCTTGTGAACTTCTGCCCACCCAAGCCTTCCATTGTGGACCCCCAGTTTTATTGCATAATACTATAATGGTAGGTATACATGAAATTAAAATGATTTTATTTATTTATTTCTCTATTTGTACACCACTTATATAAAAATACACAAAAAAATAATCTTAATTAATAATATTGAAATGATTTTAATTCATAACATTTTTATATTTAAATATACTTGGGCAGTATAATAAGCATTCCAAATTAATATTGTTTTTACTATTACTTTAAATTCCTGCAGAGATAAATTTAAAATACATTCCGAATACTATTATAGAGACATACTTAGAGCCAAAAATGATTTATTTATGTTTTGGAGGTGATAACTAAGTGTTACCACTTTGTCCTTGTTTCTTGTACCTATTGTATGTCTGTCCATATGTAGTTGGACAAATAGAATATTGTAATGTATATATCGCGGCAAATGTAAGAAAAATACCTGAATCTTTTCATGGACCTTTTTTGAAGAATAAATATGGAATTTATATCTGTAACACTCTCCCTACTAGGAAATAACAACAAGAATCAAAAATATAACAAGTGGAAGTTTCCTTAACAAGAAAATGATAAAATAGGAAATATGGGTTATGTTCCAATGTAATAAATAGTACTGAGAGGTATATATTACTTACTTTGTCTGAATAAAGTTTACAGTCAATAAGAATGTTCTATATATCTCACACCCATACAACTAATATTAGGAAATAAATTTTAAACAAATTAAAAAAAATCTAATTGGATGTTGATTTTTGATTAGATTTTTGTTTTGAATCTCATAATAGTATTAAAAAAAATCTTATTGTAATTAGATACATAATAACAACTGCAATAGAATGCTCTTACATATTGTAATAATAATAATAATAAATAATGCAATTATTTTATACAATATCTGATAAGAAATTTATTGAATTTTGTTTTCTTGGGCCAATATTTACAAAAATATATTTAAAATTTGACATTATTGATAGTGGGCGAATATATCATATGTTTTAGTAATTTGAGTTGTTCATGACTACAATATTGGTGTCCAAGGACTGCAAATAGGTGTATTCACAAAATAAAATAGCATAATAAGCATTAAAACCTCAAAATTCTGTTAGTAACGTATGATAACAAACCGAGTGTTATAGTATATAAGAG
>DWMY01001189.1:0-16104 GCA_018249775.1 Heliconius hecalesia formosus | reverse complement strand
CTCCTTTTGTTACGCAAATCATATATATACATCAAACTATATAGTCCACGCTTGCATTCCACCCATATTAGTAGAGGCAGATTTCCCTTCTCCAGTAGGCACTGGGCACTTTCCCCAACACAGATATTGTGCTGCTGCACCCTCTAAGTTATTTATTTGAATATTTAATAAATGTTTTAAATAATTAAATTCAAATTACAGTACACAATATCCAGAAGCCTACAAAGCAGCATTAACTACAGTAGTAGATCATAAAAAACCCATTGAAGAGGAAGAATTTAAGACAGTAAACAAAATAGAATCAAAAATGGTTTCAACGGTTTCGACAGAAACCTTAAAACCTGCTAGTCTCGAAGAAAAAAAATGTAAAAAGAAATTAAAAGTTGAGGAAGATAAAGGAGAAAGTTCTAGAATGTCGAAAGTTAAAACTAGTAGTTCATCTGAAACTGAAAGTGCGAGCTCAGGTGATGAGAGCAGCACTGATACTGGTTGAATGTTTCTTTTTTCGGGTTTTTATGTTTTGCTTAAAGTTTGGAAACAAATATAATATGTAAACTGTTTATTACAAAATATATTACGAGGCCATTATGGCACAGATACAGCCAGCTCCCTCTGCTTAAACAAAGGGCAGCATTAATTTTCGCCACATAATAATGTCTTAAAAACAATTTGAATTTATTACAATTAGCAAAAATTACAGACAATATAGTTTAAATATAATATAACAGACAATATAGTTTAAATACAAATGTGAAATGTAAATCTAATTTAAATTTATAAACAGTATATATTTTCCTACTGCATAGAATTAAAATGTTTATTTCATATACATTCCAAAGACAATATCTCATTTTTTATTTGCTGGACATAAATTATTTGATCCTCGTGGGTTTAGATCCCGTTTATTTAATGTTTAATACAAAAATACTTTCGTTTTCATCCTAGTAACATATAAAATATAATAACCTATTTTAAATTTAAATAAAAATTCAACTGTAGAAAGGAGTAAGATTTACTAGACTACATCAAATGTTTTTTTAATAAAATAACGTATGTTATATGTACTTTTAGTTTCTTTGGGTATTGGTTTATTCGGACTTGACTTTTTATTATATGCATGTCCTTCTTGCATTTGAGACTTAAAACATGCCTCTCGTTTGCTTAAAGACAGATCTGTCCAGAAGGGACACGCTATATTTTATCTTATAACTTTTAAAATTGAGTTTAAAATGCTTTGCGTTTGTTGACCGTTGCCTACGACAGACTATAAGCAACCACTTGTCGTTCAAAAATGTATAACATTCGTTCTCGAGTGAGTGTACGAGAGCGTCTAGTGCTCGTATGAGTCATCGTCAGATTTGGAAGAGATTTTCAGTCTTGAGATTGAAAGTTATAAATATTTTTCTTCTACAATGTGTATTTCTAGTGTACCAGTAGATTGCTTTGTTATCCAACAATGTTTCAAACTTAAATATCGAGGACTGGAACCAGAAATAAATTGATAAATCTTACGATCGGTGCATTCAAGTTACATGATGTGTTCAAGATATTATAGTAAATAAACGAAATACATTTATAAAACATTTTTATTGAATAGGTAATATTCTTTATTTCTTCTTTATCAACCGCAAGGTTATTGTTTCCCGAATGATTATAAGCAGATGTTGATGAAATATAAAGCCCTTTGAACGCATTTTTTGTTTACGTAAGCGTGAGCGTTGAGCGTGTGAACCTAGCGAACTTATTAGCAAACGACAGGTTAAAGATCACAATTTCGGGCAACTTTTCAAGCTTTCTCAGGAGGATATTGTCTGCTCTTCCACGCCCTTCCAAGTCTTCTCGATTTCCCTAATTTCCTTGAAGGGCAATTCTGTTTCATAGTTTAACTTCAATCCGAAGTAGTGGGTGGCGATTATCTGTGTACATGTTGGATGTACCTCAGCAATAAAGGTTCGTACCTTTATCTTCATATCCTTATAGTGAGTGCTTGGGTTACAACGAGCTATAAACACTTTTAAGTAAATGAAAAAAGTCGTATTTTATGTCGTGGTTCGATTAGAAGAATCGCATCCGTTATATTCACTACGATCGATGTTTGAGGTTATAATATAGTGTATTGTTAACTCAATGATACAATTATTATGCTCCAGGGTCCCTTTATTAAGTTTCTTTGTTTATACGTCGTCTCCCAATATCTAATACTGCCAAGATACCACAATACTACCCAGATATACTCTTTTCTTATCTCTGAAATAAGTGGGGAGCTGAGACTCCATAGGATAATTCTTTTCCCACCCTCTTTCAACTGTCTTATGGACGTGCAATTAGTTTTTCGCTAAAGCAGAGATATTTCCGTAGAAAAAACGTGATTCAAAAATGCTGCTTAATCACTCATGCTCTCTGATAACGACAGCCACCTGAAAATACAAAATTGACATTTAGTGGGCATTAATAAAAATGTGATCACTAAAAATGTAATGAGAAATGTGATTATTTCGCGTTTCCCTACATTTTACTATCTGAAAATAGTTAGTATAAAAATATCTTATATTATTAAAATATAGGCGATCGCAAATAATGGCATGAGTTAAAGGCAATTTATTTGTACAAAAAGAGCAGTCGTTGATAGTCAGCCTTGACAAAAGACACAGGAACCGCCGTGCCATTTTTTTGTAAAAAACATATTAAGCAATTATTAATTTGCAACACTTAACGTAGTTGTAGCCGCCGTGGCGCAACAGTGCACCAGCTACGTTTTGGACTATATTATGGATTGTATTACCACTTGAAGAAATCTACCATTTTCATTGCCATTCTTCTAAAAAAGAAAGCGCGGCGTTGATTTCCGTTAATCAACACAATCAATTTAATATATATTTATGAAATCAACGCAATATCTCGAAAATGAGGAGTAAGGCGAAAATTGGAATAATGAAAAATATGATTCGAAGGAATAATATTTGGATTCTATTGAAAGAACTATATATATAGTCTTCGTAGTGCCACACGTGATTCAAAGAGCAATGGATGAGATATGATGGACTCTGCTATATTTGCTTTTCGTACTTTACTTAGTCTTATGCGAAAAAATGAGGTCAATGATAATGAGGCTCCCTAATACCTGCCTGGGGTCTCAATCTTGACTTTATCACTAAAAGGTTCCAACCTGTCACTGGAAGCTTCCAAAGTACTAGAGGTGGCGTTTCAATTAAGTGCCACCTGTAGATTATTTGAGAACATCAAGGTTTGTTCTTTGATTTTTCCACTAGTTTCTCCCAATCCTCCGATTTCCTTGAATGGTTGCTACAGATGCCATTTCAGAAAATTCACTGAAAGATTCCCACAAGTACCATAGTCCTATGCTCGGATAATCCTAGCATAATTCGCCACTAGTGTTTTCTAGTGTCTTAATAGGAATATCAGTAGCGATTGATCCGCCCATTTTTCACGAAATATTGCCACTGCATCCTTACCAGAATAATTATATTCTGTATTATTTGGTTTATTATAGTAGAAATGTTGTCCTTCGAAGTTACCAAATTTATTCAAGTGTACGAGACGTGATAGACATATCGGGTGGTTTCCAGCAATTTTTATGATTAATTTATTATTTAATTTGTTACGCCTACACGCAATATTTGTGTTAATCTAACTAATACTGTTTAGAACATTTTTTTGTAAAGATAGCGTTCCCCGAAGCTACTAAACGAATTTTGAATTTTTTTTTCTCACTTTCCAGTCAATTTATACTCATATATAATAGGCATTGCATAAAAAAGTGACAAAATATAAAGCCTCGCTATATAATAACTAATATAATGAAAGTTTTTCATAATATAACTGTGGTTATAATTAAGTTTTTTTTTTAATATCGTCTAAGTGTAGTCTATAAATTAATTATGTCTTTTATATTTAATCAAAACAAAACAATGTATTACCTAAAATAAATTAACTTAAGTAATAGGTTTAAAACAATGAAATAACATGTTTTCCATTCCTAGAACTAGTCAAATAATGCTCAAAAGCACAGAAAAAAAAATACTGAGTATTTATAGAGATTTATCAATAAATATCTTCTAAACTACATTTATTTTTAGTTTTATTTTAATAAAACTCCTAAATTATTAAAATAATAATGAGCATGTGACAAATATAAAATCTAAATTTTTATAGTAACATTTTCATATCGTTCTTATAATGTTGCTGCATTTTAGCAAGATAGATGAACATTCTAGTACCACGATATTGCGTGTTGAGTTGCGGAACGCTGCACTGTTTAGCCAGAAGAAGGTGGTGGTGGTGAAGTGAACACAATTTATTCCGTTAAGTGGGGATCGAACCCATAACCAGTCAATTACAGTTACCAGAGTAATTACAGTCGGACCATGTCTAAAAGTGTAAATATTGAAATTAAACACAAAAATCATTATAATACATATATTTCACACTTTGGCGAAATAGTAACTAGTTCCCTTAAAAATAACAAAAAAATATCTTAAAAAAAAACAGGTTCACGCTTTTTCTCATATAAAGCAGGATAGGAAGAAACTTAAGAGTTAAGAAGTTGGGAATGTTTTGGGCAGCGAATATTATTTTGACGATGAAATTTTCCCATTTGATTGATGTTACTTAAAATATTTATATTTTACGAATTATACAATAGTCTAATACAATTTATGATTTTTGTATGTCTGTATCTTATATATATTGTAATATACATAATATGTATAATAAAATCTTTTATTTTTTTTTATATTTATGCATAACAAGTTATAACCAATTTAATAAGATTTAATTAATACATATCATTAAATATACTATTTGGTTTTTTTTCTCACATATATAACACGGTAGGAATTGTATTGCTCATTACTTTCATTTAGATCACAGTACAGAGTAGACTCCAACAATCTCTTTCAGCCTAAAGTCAAGATATTGTGGAACCTATGACAAGTTTTATCTTAACAGGGGTGAATATTTTATTTGTCCAAATGGGGTTTGGAGTAAGAACCACATTTACAATGAGACACTGCCCTACAGTGCCTACTACCCTTAGGTTGTTAGCATGTTACAACATAAACAATAAACATCTTACAAAAACTACTGCACAAAATTAAGTGCATATAATATGCACTATATACAACTTAAAATCTATTATTTAATATTAATTTTACTATGTCTCACTCAAAGAGATTATTATTAATTAAAATTTAAAAAGGAAGTAAAAATCCTCATAAATAATTTGAATATCCTTCTACAAATGCAAAATAGTAATAAGAAACACAAGTTTCTTAATAAAATTTTAATGCTAATATTATATTTACTATAACAGCCATAAGCCCTAAGCTCTTACAATAAACTTTTAGTTAAAATAGTAAAGTTTTTATTCTTAGACATTTTATAAATGGCACCACTTTTAGAATACAGAAGACATTTAAACCGTGTAAATTAAATATGTTTTTGAAAAAACTAATCTTACTATAAAGTATTGCTATAAAATAAGATTTAATTATTTTAAAAAGTATTTGTTTTACATGGTTATTATCACCACTTATTAGATAAAACAAAATGTTGTAGTGCCCCCTATCACTGTTAAATATTTTGATTATCTATAAAACAATTATTTAGGATATTAATATCCAAGATAACCCATTGTGAAGAGAAGTAGAATTGAATTAATTTAAAAACTGTCATTAAAAATTCTAGATTCTAGACTATTAAAGAGTATTATTTACCTAATATGGAATAAATTTTACCAATATTTGCATATTATAACATTGGAAATTAAACACAAATATAATTTGTCTCTATAAGTAATCTTAATCATAAGTCAAATCTAATATGATTTTTATTACTATGGTTTTTTGTTTAGATTATATTGTTTTCCTTTGATTAACTATATTTCTATGTCTGCAAATTTGTCATATAATTGACTTTTTTCACCATCAAACTGATGATGTAGGTGTCATTTTAAGAGAAAATAGTTATTTAAAAAATATATAAAAATAAAAAGTAATATACATTTATAAAAATTTTGATAATTTAGAATTTAAGGAGATCAATTAAGAACCAATTTTTATATCATATTCACCTTAAAGACAGAGTAGCATACTTTTCTGTGTGTTTTTTGGCATTTTCTAAAAACTTTGTTATATCATACTTATATTCATAAGCCAAGTCCATCATGAGAGGGTCATCAGGATTAGGTGATGACAGCAAAGCTTGTACAGATATGAGAAGTGTTTCAATTGTGATAGTCGGTAGCCATGAACCTTTAGGGGGCATTTTTAACATGTTCATACATATACGGCCAGCTGTAATAAAAAAAAAAGATTATTATTATATATATATTTATCTGAAGATTAATCAAGCAATTAGCTGCCGCCATCTTTGCCTAGACACCAGAGCAGAGAAATGGACATATAAATTTCAATAAATATTTCATGTCCTTGGGTTCAAACTTACAGTCACACTTTGTGCTCTTGTGCCACAACTGGCCTCTATGTCATTAGAAATATAATTATGTATATAAGAATGTTGGTTTTTCTTGCGGATAATTACTATCAGCTTATTCAGTTCTTCATTTGTGTGCATAATTATGTATATCATAATTTTTTAAACAAACATGTACATAGCTGCCACAATAGTGTCGTCCAATTCTTATTCAGGTTGTTCTTTTTTAATTTATTTAAAAAAGAACAACCTGAATAATAATTGAAATATTGAAAGCATAAATACATTTATGTTTTATTAAGTTTTATATAACTTAATAAATGTAAACAAGATGAATAGACAAAATGACCTAGAAAGATAACAGCGAACAACAACTCCTGGTTAGATAAACAAAGAGACATTATATTAGATAGTGCATAATAGGTGTTACTTATCACGTTCAAACAAAAAAAAATAGAAAACCATAGTTACCTTTATCAATGTTGGGATGGTAGACCGGAGTAACAAATTTTACTACCGGCGGCTCGAAAGGATATCTCTCTGGTACATTTATAACGAGTTCAAATACACCTCCTTCATACGGCGAGCTTTTTGGTCCACATAGTTTAACGTGTAATATATCGAATCCTGCTTCTGTGTCTGGCTTGCATGTAATACCCCAAGGAGGCTGAGTCTCCAAGCCTTTAATTTCACGTAACAAACGGTAAGTTCGCGCACTAGACATGACTTTGCGTTAATTATAGTTAAGTGAATGTGATAAGAGTAGGAAAGCAAACTGTAAACAATAAGTTTGAATTTGATACAGTATGATACAAATAAGCTTTAATATTTATTAAATATTATTTAATATTACTCTGTTCTAACTTCTAACTGTCAGATAATACAAAATTTAAATAGACAAAGGAAACTAGGCTTTCTGTCTACACCTAGTGTCTATGCAATCTAGACTAGACACGTATTTTTAACACATGTTGCATGTTGATTTTATTGTTCATTTAATTTGCTCTTTATTTTTTATCATGTAATAATAAATAACAAATTATAAAATTAACAAAGCAATTATTATTCTACTGTAAATGTCTTTAAACAGACAGATTATTTTTTTGAGTACCTGCTTCATACTGATTACCTTAATTTTGAATTAAATTTACTATATAACTAATCATATTTCTTTACAAATAATAAAACTTACAAACATGTATTATTTAAAATTTATAAACGATACAGCAAATGTCATAAAACGAAAGTGGCGCTATTGACATTAGCTGCAATATGAGCTAAGTATCAAGTTCGAATATTTACAAGGTGCCGTCAATACTGTGTTATGTACTGAGAAAAAGATAAAATAGCACAGCGGTAAGGTCGTTGAATGAAATACGTATTCTAGTACATTCTACAATCACTTTTAATTTAAATAAATCGCGAATTTGCTCTAATAGTGCACGTAAATCGACGGTTTCACGGTTAAAACAAAATAGTAATTTTATTTTTCGTTTTACTTCATCAACATTATTAATATTGGGTGAGTTATATGTCTTATATACTATATTTAAATTAAGATGAATATTTATTGTCATTTCATAAATGATTTAAATTATATTCATAAATACGTTCATCTCAAAACTTCAGACTTATCGATCACTCCACGTTGTTAAGTCCCCAAGATTCTTGCCGCATATTATAATAATTATAGTTTAATTTAATATGTATAAAAAATAACCACGATATATAAGTACTCAATTTTACATTTTAGGATAATAATGAATTGTATCTAATTATTACACCTATCCGTATATTATAAAGCCGGTTTTTCTTCCCGTTTCGTATACTAGTCTTATTTTTTCAACGTCAGAGGTTTCTTTTATGGTTGCACTTAGTGTGACTAGTCATATCAATGTGTTTTATGGTGTGCATTTTTTTTTGATTCAATATTACATTTAATTTATATTTAATTAAAGACCTTAACATTATGTTGCATAAACTTGTCATGCGATTTATTAGTCATATAAATGAAATATCTATAAATTTACTAAATAAATAAAATATAGTTTTTCTGTAAATATTTTTAAGGATTAACAACAAAAATATTTATGAATTTAACTATTATGAAATAAAACATATTAGAATCTAATAAGAATGAAAATAAAACTTTGCAACTTCTTGGGCTACACTAATTAAATAAGCATTATACATATAAATATTCCAAAATCATTCTTTTAGAGTTTTAAAGAAGAAAGTATATTTTGGTGGTAAACAAGAATTTTGTGATTTTTTTAACATCATGCATATTAGGCAAAGGAAACCTGTTGTTAAAACACTCCAAATGAGTATTAAACCTACAACCATCATTTTTACAGTCACATGCTATACCCATTTTATAATCTGTATAATATTAGATATGTTAAATCATGTTAATATTTTATAAACTCAATTGTATTACATAAGCACAGTATCAATTGTTTTAAAAACAATATTATGATATCAGGTTTTGTGATACAGTAATATTGATTACATGTCTGTGGTAAATGTTATTATATAATTTTTTCTGTACTTTTTTAAGTTACTAGCTTTTCCCACATCATCAAATAAATTAGGAGATGTACATGACACACAATGTTGTGAAAAGGACTAGTAGGCTATAAGAAAATGAAGTAATTATATAAATATATATGTTCTCAACTCTCTCACAACCTAGCAAGTGCTAAGAAAATGAGTCATCTCATGAAAGTATTGATATTGCGCAATGTAAGACCATATAATTGTTTTTGTTCGAATCATGTAATACACTTTAAACAACTCTAATTTAATCTGTTTATAATTAAAAATTAGTCGCAGGTTACATTTTCCAAAAAAAATGCTATCCAAAAGTGAAAAGATTGAAAAATCTGATAACTTTTTTTGCAAATTAAATGTTTTATTGCACTGACAAGATTTATCTAAATTATTCGTCGTCATATCTTTCACCTTGGCGGTTAAATCGGACCTGCCACTGATGTCTACTTTTTGATAAATAGGGTTGATATAATCTTAAAAAATATGTAAAAATATTTAACGAAGTCTAATTTTAAAATTTATATTTTTTAATTTTCTTATACACCGTCAAGGTGATCAAAACGACTGTAAAATATGGTTGACCCGTATTTTTCTTAATCTTCTCTCGGCTCTCTTCCTGAAGTTCAAGTTTCGAAATTATCTTTTTTTGTAAAAGCCTTTGTTCAATTTACAGGCCCAATTTTTCGTTAAATATTCCAGGGTGGGCACCAGATTGTTCTGGTGTTGGCACGAACCACCGGGCTCCTCCATTCCTACGCCCATGGTCGTATTAAATGTGTAGGTTATTATCTCTCTCTAAAAAGTTAAAAATAAATCTTAAAAATAAGAAACTGTTAATCTATACTTCGATTTATACTAATAAAATAAAACGAAAGAGTTTGTTTGTTTGTTTAAACGCTAAGATTTCTGGAACTACTGGTCGGATTTACTTTTTTGTTTTATGTGAGAGTTACATACATTCCTCAGAAGTGCGATAGGCTATATAACATTACAGTTTAATTCTTAGTTAGCCTTAAATTACGAAATAACAATAATTATAAACGCCATCGTATTACTTTAACCCCGTGCGCTGTAGAAATAGTCAAATATATGAAAGTACATTGTACTACAACAACGTTTTTTTTATTAGTTTTAAAATAAAGTTCGTGATAACGTATGGCTTTTATAGCATGTAATTTGGACGTATACTTTTCGAGAAAATGTAAAATTAAAATAATTCAACGCTGTTTACGGGCGCCAACCTAGACTCTGGTCCCACAAGAGAAGCCCCTTGCCACCGATGACATCCTTACAAGCAGCCACGCAGTGCTTGCCCTTTCTCTGAATGAAAAAACAAGTTATTCATAATTGAATATATAAATTATATAATCAATCTGTTGGAAATTGCAACACAACAAATTTTAGGTGATATGCCAGCGAAGCCGCGAGTGGGCCACTAGTAAGATTTTTAAAATTACATTGACAAAAGGTGTAACCCTTATTTATTCTTTATGAAAAAAAAGTTCTCTTCCGCTCAAACTGAGATAAATCAGCTTATCTTTATTACTACTTATGTTTTATCTTATTCCTTCCTCCATTAGAGAAGGGATAAGTTGAACTTAACATTTTAATGAATGTATAGTGAGAGTTTCTAGAAGCTATCGTGGCGTAGCGACTAAATATTAATTACGAGATATAATTTATTTTTATAGTATTAAAATGTGTCTGAAGTTTGAGAAGAAGTTGACTTTTAGGTATTTTTACATGTACATGACATATTTAAAAAATATTATTGAAAATTAAAAAAAAAACCGGGGCATAGTTAAAATAAACTTAAAATTTTAAAATATTCCTGGCTTTAAGTATGAAAAAATCTTTATTTTTTATTATTGTTCTTTTTACATACTACTTTTCGTTTTCGGATTGTAAACGCAATAGTTGTGGGTTCAATCCCATTCAGGGAAATTGAACTATTTTATTTTCCTCGTTCTGTTAACAAGACTAAACGCATCGTTGTGTTCACCTCTCAACATGCAGTGTCTTGAAAATTGGACACAGAATGGGAAATCGAGTGTCCTAATACTGAGTTTTCTTTGCCTATCCGATTTTTTTATATGAATGTACTATATAAAAAAAATATATATTAAAAACAATAAAAAAAAGTAAATCGAATAATATAAATAAAACTTTTTTTTATTATATAGAATATGTACTATAGTTATACCATATCTTTAAACCTTTTTAAAACAGAGCATTATAAACTTAATTACAATTTGTTAGTAGTAGTAATATGTATATACCATTTATTTAATCTAAAGAAACATAATTAAACGATCTACGTAAGTGTTAATGAGATTTACTTAAATAAAACTGCAAGTCACTTACATTAAGTGCTCTTAAGTACTATAAATAAGTACTCATACCTCACACATAGTACGGTCAACGAGTCGTGGCCGCCCTGAAATTAGCTGTAGAGGGATGCGCAGATTTGTTGTTATCAATTTTATTACTTTTGATTATTTCTCCCCGAGTTAACGATGCACTGCACATGCATATTTATAACACTTTTGTAGAGCACTTTAACAAAACATTTAAAGTCAGGCTGTAGTGGCGCAGCGGCATAGCGTCTGACAATAAACGTGACGGTTGTAGGTTCGTTCCCATTCGGGGGAATGAGATTCATTTCATCGCTCTAATAACAAGATAAAGGGCGGAGACCGATTCCGCCTGGCGACACGCAATGTTTTGAAAATTGGGCGGAAAGTGGTTAAAACTGGTTCTCCTAGCTTACAATTGTTATATGCGGAAGGAAGGAAGGAAGGAAGGAAGCTGGTATTGGACACCTTCTAACTACGTCGAAGTTAAGTAGATATGATGTAATAGAAGTATTGTATATACATATAGAAACTACACATATTGACTAACTTATATTGAGTAGTCCGTATATACTATATTACTTATATGGTTAAATACAGGAGACCAAACGTAACTTAAATAAGAAAAGTTATAACTACCATATTTCAAGGAGGGATGTGAATGGTTAATTTCCTAGAGCACTTGGACGGTATCCAAAAAGCGTTGGTTTAAATCAGTATATGATCTTTTTATATGTAACTTTAGGAATATAATGTAGGTATATTGCATTTAATGTTTAGGACAAAAAAAACTAAAAGAAGTGCAGAACCGAGTATCATAACACTAGATTCACTCTGCCCACTTTGCTACATACAGTGTCTTAACACTAGATTTCTCTCTGGCTAATCTACCTACATGCTAGAGATGCATGAATCTAAAATAGACAACGCTATTTTATTTGCATGTTTGACAACGCATGTTTATTTGTTTACTTTGTGCCGTGTGATCCCGGCCTAGAATAGGATCATCCTGGTACTGGCGGTGTCGTAAGAGGCGACTAAAGTACGTGTGGTAGAGTCACGTCGCCAGCAATGGCAACATGCATGGGCAGACTCGACCGGATCATTACCACCCCCGGCATTTTAAACCGGCGTTAAGTACTGGCTTTATGCCACTGCGTTTCGCATCAGGTGATGCCGGGCTCCGGCGCTCAACCCATCTTAAAGGCCGGCAACGCACCAGTAGCTCCTCTGGTGTTGCACGGGGCCGTGGGCGGCGGTGATCACTTACCATCAGGTGACCCGAACGCTCGTTTGCCTTGTCCTTTTTCATAAAAAATAAAAGAAATGTTCTAATGTTTTATTTAATTGTTTACTTTATGTAGCTATGTTTTTATGCTGTTTAATTTAGTATTAAATTGTTTATTATATATTAATAATATTATTGATCGGTACGTACATTCTTGTTGATTTATGAGAATGTTATATAACAATAAAACAATGGAATGTCGATAACTTTTGTTTATAGTTATTATTTTCATGGAGTAAGACCTAAGACCTAAGTCGACAGTAGTGTCCATCTATAACCAGTATATTTAATATTTTCATTTCTTCGCTCTGGTATCGAGGCAAAGCCCGGCGTTGAGTTCTGCCGTTCAACACGCAATGCCTCTATAATAGACCGGAAAGTGGGGAACGGAATGATCTAAATGGGAATGGAGTGTTTTAACACTAGGTTCCCAATTTCGCTCTGCATGTCCTGGTATGAGTGGTATATAACGTGAAGTTAAATAAATCTCCCATATTTGTGGAGTAGGCGAAGAGATCCTAGTGATAAATATATATTTTTTCTTCACTTTCTGTGGAAACTTAGGCTGATATGCTTAATGTAGTTTTAGACTTAAATCTATAGAAATTGTCGTTGTGACAGTAGTTTTTAACATAAACGTGAAAAATTGCCAACACTTAATGACAAAATGTCATATTGATTAATGAAGTGATTTAATCTGTGGTTAATGTCGGTTCTGAAATATCAACTAATCGATTACACAGAATGTAATGTTTATATTCAGCAAAATAACAGATTTTTCGCCTTTAAAATTAGAGTTTTAAGATTCAATATGGCATGCTCTCACAACAATAACTTACACAATATGGCGAGTCGCCAATTTAATAACAAATGTATGTTTTGAGATTCTTTAGTTCACAAAAGCTTTATTATGTAATGTTTGTATCCATAAAATGATATCTATTTTTATATAAATAAAATTAAACAGTGGCCTACACGTTTACATATATTGCTGGTACCGACATGGCATGTTAGAATATAACTAAATAGCACGTATTGGGTTTGCAGATGACTTATTAAAAAAAACCGGACAAGCGCAAGTCAAGCTCGCCCACCGAGAGTTCCCTAAAAAAATGGATGATCTGATCATGAGCTTTTTCTCAAATTCAGGCTTAGCTTAGCCAGAGCCTTTTCATCTGATACACTTAAACTAGCGGAGGAGCGAAGAAATGGAAATATAAATTTAAGTAAATATTTCATCTCCTCGAGTGGGGATCGAACCCACAACCAGTCGATTTACAGTCATACTTTGTGCCCCTGTGCCACGACTGGCCTCTGACTATATATATATTGTTGACGTACTCGTGCAAAAGAGGGTAGATTTAGGTGGAAAATAACTATAAAAGCAGTGGAATGGTGTCAATCGAGGGCAGTTGCTTGTCGGTAACGGCCCCTATTGGAAGGAAACTAGTGTGAAGTATTGTTAGTCGGTGATACATATCACTTATTGCAATTACATAGTATCTCTTTCAAAATAGTTCATATAGACGATATGTGTTTTTATCGTGTTTTTTTTAAAAACGTTAACCACTTCCGATTTCTAACAATATTTATATTTTCGGATTTGGACAATATTTATCTTGACGCATCCGAGCGCCTACAATTTTATTCAGAATGTAGAGGTAAGTCGTACCGATGTGTTTTTTCTTTCGATTTGTGCAGACAAAATTTAACATAATATACAAACTTATTTGATTCAATAAATAAATTGTACATCTAGAACTTATAAAATGTTTATTAAATTAAAAGTTCATTAAATTAAATAATAAAAATTGAAAAAAGAAATACTAAAATGGGATGTCCCATTTTTTTTGTTTGAAATTCTAAACCTTTGTTTTATAATTAACTATTGTATAATACTATAAATAGTAAGCTTATTCAGATTATAAGGCGTATCTTATTACAAAAAGATAACTACTATCTATACCTAGAAAATTATGCTATCCAAAGGTTAATATGTAATTGCTTAATCCTCTAAAGATCTTTTTTTTTTTAGTTCGTTAGCAGAAATAAAACATAAAACACTATATTATAAATACATACAAATCATTTAGAACTATCTGCATGCATACCTGATGACTATAGGTTCCATTCTTACTCAGTGAATGCTTATATTTAAAATAAATTTTACATCCCCTATCTGATTAAACAGCAAGCGAGCAAACAGCAGCAAGGCGCTGTTGGTCGTGCCTGTCCGGCGACATATACATTAAAAGGAGACCACAGTGACTTCGAACTTGGCTTTAAATATCCTCCTAACCAAAAAGAAAATTCACTACCCACTACCATCTCGTTTAGTTATCCATATTATGTCAACTGCGTCGTTATGGCGTCGTTTTTATTTGAATATGACCGTGACGTTGTCTAATTGTTACCATATTCTTACATACATATGGTGACCTCGTTATTTATTAATGTCAAGTTTAACACGATGTTTATTTAATTAATTAAAATGTATATTTATACTAATAACAAAATCTTAACGGAACGGTGTCTGTACATGAAATATACATGATATAAAAAAATATTGGTGGCATTTAATAACGTAATAAGACCAAAAACAATTATTTTTGTCTGTTTGTCAATGCGTTTGTTCACTCTAATCTAAGAAACGGCTTAAGCTATTTAATTGAAGTTTTCACAATTCTATTTTGGTAAATTTATCTTAACATTTTGTTTTTTTTAATTCCCATCGGCATAATAGATAAAATACATAACAGACAATAAATAAAACAGTTATACAATATTAAAGAATATTGTTTGACAAAATTGCTTTAAATTCTCTTATTAAATTGGCTGAAAATTTACTTTTTAATATAAGTATCTATAGATTTTTAAAATTACATTATTATTTGAAAACGAAAGTGCTGATTAGTAAATTAATAATTATGTAATTCAACCGGCGAAGTCGCGAACGGGTGGCTAGTATTTATTATAGATACTAATTCAAGTTCGCAATTTTACACTTTAGAATTTTGTAAAAAATATAAAAATATAAGATATTATTTTTTTAATTTTTTTACAGGGATACCGTAGTATTACAGAACTAACACTGTAATTTTTTTTTTCGTTTTTTTGTAGAAACTTTGATACCACTACTAGCTAGGTAAAATAAAAATAAACACTAAAATATTATTTCGAATAGAAAACTAACCTATTACCAATTCTATGAGACAAACGATCAAATCTATTTATTAATTTACGTTTGCATGTTGTAACAGTATGTGCCTTGGGTATAAGTTAAAAATAAATAAATAAATAAAATATGCATGGCAATATACATAAATAATATAGTTAAATATGAATAATAAAAACGATATATTTTTAATATCATATTAATCGAGATGCGTTCGTGTATTGTCGTCCCGAGTGTCGCGACCGTCATTCTGTCTATATAGGTGGTGGTGATGCTGGAAG
>DWMY01001188.1:0-16105 GCA_018249775.1 Heliconius hecalesia formosus | reverse complement strand
TATTTCTAGACAAGATGCAAATTGACAAGTAAACAAGAGATCTGGGAAGACAAAGTACGGGCCTCGTTTGTGAGTAATGCGATGCTGGAAGCCTTCGCTAACGGTCACATACGTCTTGAACCTGACTAATCTCAACTATTTATCATATAGAAATGGATTTTTTTTTATTGTCATTTTATGTATAATGTAGTTTATTATTTGTTGTTTCGTTTCCCTCAGTCTACCCAGTTTTGTGCGGGATACAGCGTGAAGCTAAAAAAATATCAATTTTAAAGCATTACATACACATATGTTATACTTAAATGAGACTTAATAATGTTTGAAAAATAAATAAAATATAAGTTAATTTGAACATTTTATTTTTTTTAGAGTGTTATTCCACACTTAGGAAAGAAAAATAGTTATTTAGAAAACGTATAAAAATTTGAACGCAGCGGGACTCGAACCCGCGCCTCCTGGAAACTGACCAGGCGCTCTGACCACTAAGCCATGCGTTCTCGCCAAGCTACGTCGATATTTTTATACGCTTGTTACAACTAGTATTTAAGTTAATTTGATTTTTGTATCTTACCTAGATAATAAAATGTCAAAATTTCTAAATAAGCCAAAAAATACCGATAGGAATATAAAAAAGCAAAACAGTAAATAAGCCCTTTTGTTTATAAATAAGCTTTTTTGTATTTATTACTACAAACACTTTTTTATTTTGTATAAAATTTTAATTATTATATAATATTTTTGCGTATTAGTATTACAAAATATTATACAAAATTCAAGTAGTTCATATATAATTCTGTAACTAAACATAATCATATCAAGAATGACGAATGGGGGTCTAAAGCTAGCGGGCGAGAGTAATCCAACACGCAGAGACAACAAGCACAAACAAGACCATATTAAATTACAAGCATTTCGCTGTACAGTGTCAGGTGCGTCTTAGAGTTACTTAGGATTAGACTGAATATAACTGTTATATTATATGTACTATATATGTACTAAATATATATAAAAGTATATATGTACGTATGTATTAGAGGTCAGTTGGCTGGCGACAGGTTGCGAGTTTGATTCCCACTCGAGGAAATGAAATATTTTATATTTTCATTCCTTCGCTCTGTCGCCGTTGAGCTCCACCAATTAACACGCAATGCCTCCAAAATTCTTAATGGCAAATTTGCAAAATTTGTAATGTAACTCATTTTCTGAGGCCGGTCGTGGCGCAGGGGCACAAAGTGTGACTGTAAACGCGACTGGTTGTGGGTTCGATCCCCATCCGAGGAAATGAAATATTTATTTAAATTTTTATTTTCATTGCTTCGCTCTGGTGTCGAGTCAAAGCGCGGCGGTGAGTTCAGCCACTCAGCACGGAATGTCTTCAGAATTCGGCGAAAAATGGGGAACGGAGTGTCTTAACACTATGTGCGGGATAAAGCATGAAGCTAAAATGTGATAAGAAACCAATTTTTAACTGAAAAATTAAGTTGAAATTATTAAAGTAAGCCCATGCGGGTAAACCGCAGTAAAGGCAACTCATAATTATATACGAGTATATCTCCAGTTTATATTGTGTAAAATTTTTACGCCTCCAAACGTGAATTCTACTTTTATACATTTTGTTTCTGTATAAAATATGCACTTGCACTTTACAGTTATTAATATTTTAACGCATTTTCTTTCATGAAATGTTGTTCAAAATAAATAATTTTTTACCTTATTTTACTAATAAAAATATTTTTTTATTAGTAAAATAAGGTAGGTAAAAAATATACAAAAAAAATAATTTAAGAAAAATATTTCCTCTTCATTTTATTTTATAAATCATTTTTATTTTCTATAATTCATAGGTTTTATACCTTCTGTAATATTACATTTTTTGTATATTAATCTCTAATCTATATATATAAAAGGACTTGTGCTGACTGACTGAAGTAAGAAGCACGCAGAGCCGTAACCGCTGATTGTAGAAACGTGAAATTTGGGCAGATGTTTATTTTCATATTCTGGACATCCACTAAGAAGGGAATTTGAAAAATTTTAACCCTAAAGGGATGAAATAGGGGTTGAAAGTTTGTATGGAAAAAAAAAAATAATCTGCACCGATTTTACCGACTCTTAAAAATATTTCATTGAACACATGTTTCATGGTATTTAAGAATTCCCCCCTAAGGGTTCAAATAAAGGGTTGAAAGTTTATATAGAAAAATCTTTAAATTGCCACCGATTTTTATAAAAAAGACAGTCTGAATAGACTGTTAAAAATATTTTATTGAACAGTGTTTCGTGGTTTTTTTTGGATTCCCTCCTAATAAGCGGGCGAAGCCGCACGCACCCTCTAGTATTATATAAATTTCTTTAAGATAATATACAATTACTTATTTCACCTTGTCACTTACCATAAACTCCAACTTAATTATAACTTAAATGTAATTCTAACATAGGATTCGAAGCAATCGAGAGTATTTAGAGTACGCTTCAAGTTAAATGTACAAAGCTATACCTGAGGGCACCAACAATATTCTATTAAACGCATCAAGCAAATATAAGTTAGAGGGAAACGTTGAGCAATCAGGAACACTGCATACCCCATTTGTTGCGAACACCCGCAAAGATGAGCATTTGAAGCACCCCTTTTGTTTGTCTGAGATTGGTACCACCATATAAAGGTTTAATTGATACAACAATTGATAGGAGAGACAAGTCATGGCGCAGGGGCACACGCGTGTAACTATTCTCGACAGGTTGTGGTCTCGATTCCCACTCGAGGAAATGCAATTTTGAATGTTTCTTTTTTTTGCTTTGGTGTCGAGGCAAAGCACAACGTTGAGTGTTACTACTCAACACGCAAATTTGGGAGCGGAGTGTCTTAACACTAGGCTAGACTAGGCATTCATGCGGGATACAGCGTGAAGATGAAAAAGGTAGAGATTTCGTTCGCCTTACTCAATTAAAAGCTGTTGTAATCGAATCTACAGATATACTTTAATGCTAGCAAGTAATAGTGCCAACATAACTGTCCTCTGAGAATGTCGTGTGAAAATTCTGCTCCACTTGCCTTCCATAACATAACCATAATAATGCTATCTAAAATTCTAAAATATAAAATGTTTTATTTATGAAATACTAAAATTTTATGAGCGTAAGAGACACTTTACCATAAATGTTTATTACATTAAAATCGATAAATTTTAAATTTACCTGACAAAAACATATACCTATTTATTATTGTTGCGCAGTTGGGTAGCATAAACCCGATCGATCTATTATTTATATTATTTTCTTTTCAGTTTCGCGCTTTAACCTGCACCGCATAAAACTCAAATAAAATATTTCTCTTCTTCTCGCCTTTTACCCAAAGTGGAGAAAAGAGAGAGTTAAGTTAGGTCATTTAATTAAAAAATGCTTACTCAAATCAAAATTCATAACTTTATTTCTTAGTTCATATTTTAATGCAATTGACTATACACAGACCCTTCGCACAGAAACACGACTTCGTAAATATAATAACCGTATTGAGGTTATCATAAGCTAAAATCGATATTCGATTACGCGAATGAATAAACAAAATAAATTATATTTTTTTCCGCCCTATGCTTGTACTTTGTAACTTAGGAATGAGTTGTAGTGGGTGTGTTTTATATTGAGACATAATATAGATATATATATAGTATAGAAATATAAATCGTATAGAAAATGTAAATATAAACATTACAATGACTGTCACAAACCTAGATGTAAATATTAAAAAATTTGCACATCAGCTTTTTATATTACTTGACTAGAATACACAGTTTACATCTAATTAAATATAACATTGATACACGATGCGTATAATCAGCTTGCAGCATTATTTTTCTAACAATTAATAGGTAAAAAAAACTAAAAACAGCCAGTCTAAGGTCAGCCATCAGCCACCATTCAATCCCAGACCAGGAAATTTAACCGTAATATTATATTATCATCTAATCCACATATAATTGGTCAGTTTTATAACAATACAACAATTTGCAGTGCGTGTAAAACAGATTCTTACATTTTAATACATAGTTTGTAACAGCTCATCCTAATAAAATGGTTTGAAAAAGATTAGTAAACCAATTTATTATTTAAAATGAATATTACATTAGCGACCCTTAAATGAACACCCATTTTAAATTTCATGAAAATGAACAGTAGCAAAATAAAAATTCCCTGTACTGTAAAAAATGATAAATTTCGTTAGAGATCCCAGTATTTCTGCGTTAATGCGACGAAATCCGGGCTGCTATCAGCAAAAGGATAAAACCTATTAACTGAGTGAGCACGTCTAGCGAAATAAATTCTAATAAAGTTAATTAAGCCATGGGATGACATTATCTTTTTTAATAATTCACCACCAAAAACAAGGATCAGGTTTTTTAATGGATCGACAAAGGTTTTAATGATGGCATGGGGGAAAATGTACATAGATCTACATAGTATTTTTAAATATAAGTCTAATCAGTGTATTTTTAAGCCAAAACTCTTTTTTATAGTACGATTATGGAAGAAAATCCAAATGATATACGTAACAAAGCATGTAACATTAAATTGTTACATTTTACTTGTACTAATACGATCAATAAAATCAATCAAATATATGTACTAAACAAATAAATAAATAAATCAATAAATCAGCTTTACGCTGTATCTCGCACACAGCAGGGTAGGCAGAGGGAACCTAGTGTTAAGACACTCCGTTCCCCACTTTCTGACGGATTCTGGAGGCATTGCGTGTTAAGTGGCAGAACTCAACGCCGCCTCTTCGCCTCGACACCAGAGCGAAGAAATGGAAATATAAATTTAAGTAAATAATTCATCTCCTCGAGTTGGGATCGAACCCAGAACCAGTCGGTTTTACAGTCACACTTCGTGCCACTGCGCCACGACTGGCTTCATCAAAATATGTACTAATACTAATTATATTAATTATAATAATATAATTCATAAATATTAACATTATTAATAATAATACGATCCATCAAAACATGGGTGCCATATATGAAGACTTATAAACATTTTAAATAAGTTTCGGCAAAATTAGGCCCATATGTTCAAAGGAAAGAGACAGATTGTTCCTTCAAAGCAAATTTAGTTTGTTAAAGAGAGATGGTGGAAGTAATATAGGCAGGGGGTAAGTTAATCCCCCATTAATGATAACCTTTGCACCTGCGCGTAATACCCCGCAGAAAATATGAGCCCCGAAAAGGAGATATTGGGGGTGGTACTTGTATTTGCTAACAGGTGAATATTTTTTCTACATGAACCTTCTGAATTATTTGCCAATAAAGTTGGAGCGGATGTTATGAGTATTTTTTGTTATTTCGCTCATTTTTTATACTGTCGAATGTACCGGATTTTTACTGAAAATGTTCATTGGTAACAATTTTAGGGTTCTGTTCATTAATAGGTAAAAACGGAATACTTATAGGATTACTCTCGTGTCCGTCGGTCGGGACCATTTATATCGGAATTTTGTGGAGGTATCAAGTTGAAGCACAGAAAAAACGAGCTTCTAAATCAACGCAATAAAGAGATATGAGCATTAACATATCGGTGTCGCTACATTTTGTATATAATTTGACACGTAATCAAAACCTATAGGGTACTTCCCATAGACCTACATTTACGAAACATTGCACTAAAAAAAATTACAAATCTATATTTATAGTTCATTTCAAAATTAGTGTATTTGCTTGCAAACTTAAGTTTCTCAACTTTTATAAGCTGTACTTCCCGTTGACCTGCCTATCCTGAAATTGGTACGAAAACCTCGGTAAGCGAGACCGACTCGCACTTAACTGGTTTTTATTATAACTTATAGGAAAAGCTACACAAGGAAATGTTATTTTCATGCAAACTTATGTAACTCTTAAGTAATATTATCATTTAACCCAACAAACGGTATTGAATGATCACACCGCAGGGACATCTCAGTTTACCGACGGATATAGCAAGTAGCTGACCTTAAACCTAAGAATAAACAATACCTTTGTGAGTTAACTATTATTATTAATAACTGAATTAATTAGTTAAAATTAGATTTCTTATTGTTCTTACAGTGTATATTTGACGAGTATGTATGTACAATATACATACATATATTAAATACAAACCAAGACTTATAATTACGCTCAGTTTATATTATACGGGGATGTTGTGGCGAAATGAAAGAAACTTTGGCTGTAAACGTGGGTTTCAATACTACTCTGGAGAAAAAACAATTTGTTCCTTTTCCTTGCTTCGGCAAAAGGACAAACCGCGGCTTTGAGTTCTGTCACTAAACACGCAATATCCCGTAAGAAAAATTAAATAATTAATTAATTATTAATTTAGAAACTAATCTTCCATGATACAGAATAACACAGAAAGTAAAAACCTTAGTATTTTGTCACCAAGATTTCTCTATCTATCCATAAAAAGCAGAGGACACGTAAAAACTTATTTTATACGAGTACAAAAGAATTTTTCACGTACAATGATTTCTCCCCGTGCTTTATATTTAGAAGAAAGAAAATTCAAATAGGTATATACTTACTATATTTACCATACAACTTACCTGCTAACACTTTTAATAAAAGTTCTCTTTAGAAGGACAATGAAACGCTTCGCTTTGTATATTCACTAAGAATAAAATCCTTTTTAATTAACTACGTTCCAGTTTCGTGGGAATTTTTTTATGTTTCACGTATGAAATGAACACTAGATGCTCAGTTATAACAAAGTTAACTGTTTTATCGTTGTATTAAGAAATTTTAAACAGAATCTACGTAAAAAAATTAAAAAAGAATAAAGAATATTTATAAAAACTTAGGCTTAGGCCAGTCGTGGCGCAGTGGCACAAAGTGTGACTGTAAAACCGACTGGTTGTTGGTTCGAACCCCACTCGATGAGACGAGATATTTACTTAAATTTATATTTCCATTTCTTCGCTCTGGTGTTGGTGAGTTCTGCCACTCAACGCGCAATGCCTCCAAAAATCGACAGAAAGTGGGGAACTCTTTACGTTGCGGACTTTTGGCTTGCGGATTACATAAACATATTAAGATTCTGATTTAAAACTGAACAAAGACTCACGCCCTCTCAAGTAGCTCGTTCAAAGTTCACCAATTAACATAATGTGTCGACGGATAAACTTTGATAGAAACTGTCTTTTTATAAATGTTCTTCTAATGCGAAATTTAAGTTTATTAGTACTAAAAAATATATATTCTTTGATTATTTTCAAGTCGCAAGCAACTGTAAGAGAGATATCTCTTAACTCATGTAAAAAAAATCTAATAATATAGAAACGTATAGACAATATGTGTTTTCAAATCGTTCAAAAACGTTAACCGCTTCCTATTTCTAAGACTATAGTAACAAACTGTTGCGCTTATAAAAACTTTGAGTTATGCATGCCTGGGATCCATAGTCTTTGTTAAATAGATTAGTAAAAAGTATTTATCTTCACTGGAAACATTAGTTCCATATATGTATATAATTTGAAATTACAACTACCGCATATTTTTACATAAGTATTTAAAGCGCATCGTGGCGATAATTATAAAAAAACACATATATAAATCGCCACTACAGGTCAGTTGTGATGCACGGGCACAAGCGTGTGACAGTAAGCACGACAGTTTTGGGTTCGATTCCCATTCGGGGAAATGAAGTTGTTAATATTTTCATTGCTTCACTCTAATTTCGAGACAAATCGCGATGTTGAGTGCCGCCACTCTGCAGGCAATGTTTCCAGAAATTTGAGGAGAATAGGGAGCACAACCTGCTACACGCGGCATAAAGCATAAAGCTGACAAAAAAAAACAATGTTTTGAAAAAAAAAAAAACATTTTATAACAAAACAAATATAAGCTAAACAAATTTCGCTATTTTCCACGTAAACCATGTCAACTTTATACGATGTCAAGTTACACCGAGTAAGCAGTTCTCGGACCCGTTAAATATAATTCAGCATTTAACTTAAAAATGTTTCTTTTTTACTCTGTTACGCTACCCGGTACCGGGCCTCCATTGTTATTATTGTTTGAACTAGAATTTCTTTACTAACTTGTCTAGTATGTACTTCAGAACACCGTTTATACACATTATATCACTCGCTCCGGTTATGAGTTTGAAAATCTTAGTTAGTTGTTTAATTTACATTATATTATTATTTTAATAAATTTTAATAATGGATTATGAATTATTATAGATATACGTGACTAATATATATTTTTTTTCAGCTTCACCCTGTATCCTGTATGTAAGAAGTAGAAAATATTAAATATTAACATGTTGATTAGATGATACAAGATATTTATGGGCTCAAACGTCTCATAAAGGTCTAGTTAATGCCGATAAGAACGGTATTAAATCTAATTTAATTTTCATATACAAAATATTTTTGTTTCTATCGAACATGGGGCATACGACTTTGGAAGTAGATGAAAAGACAAGAGTGACCCATCACTTCTTAGGGTTCTCTGTTTATCTTGCAAAAAAATATATATTATATTTTATTATAATTTACAAAATAAATAAAGATTTTAACAATGTACATTCATTTCATTTCTACTTATTGCGTAATAAATGCTTTGTAATTTTAACTCGTTCTCAGATAGTATGTTCAAGCTTTTTAAAATTAATTAAATCAGTTATATAACAATTAACATTTTTTACACTACACTATTAAATCTTTTATTATGATGAATTTATATATTTTATGTTATAAAATCAAATTAAATCAGCTTCACGCTGTATCCCGCACACATCATGGTAGACAGAGGGAATTTAGTGTAATAAACTCCGTTCCCCACTTTTTGCCGAGTTCTGGAGGCATTGAGTGTTGAGTGGCGGAACTCAACGCCGCGCTTCGCCTCGACACGACATGAATATATAATTGTAAGTAAATATTTCATTTCCCCGAGTGGGGATCGAACCCACAAGCAGTCGGTTTTACACAACTGGCCTCATTTTTTATTATTATATTTTATGTTATGATAAATGAATATAAATTTTATAGGCACAGGCTGCGAGTTCTAAGCTGAACAATGCTTTAGCGAGTGACTATTCATATATAGTGTATAATAATACCTCTTGCACTGATAGTAGCATCACATATTAAATTTTTGTGTTCGATTTATTAAAAGTTCAATATAAAGTTGGCAATGTGAACAAGCAGTAATAAAAAAAATCGTTGACACAACGCTGTTTTTGATAAAATGTAATGTAACAGATTCATTATTAACTCAAACGACGAAAAAAATAGGAGGGCGGTGCCAATATCTGGCGTAGAAAAATTAATATAATTTTAATTAATAAAAAAAAAATGATTTCTACTTTTATTGACTTACACAAACGCAATGCTCAGCTTAAACCTTGCGAATTATATATAAGTATCTTTATATAAAACTTTACTTCCTCGAAATACTAAAACAAACACAATCGCAATAACGAATTAGACAACAAGTTTACAGCCCATCCGTCTGTTTCATTAGGCGGTGCGATGCGTCCCATCTAATCAGACTTAATCTAGTTAAAACTTTTCCAATAAGCCGCCCCTAACATTTCTACGCGATCGTAAAACGAATGCCGAATGTCATAAGCATGGTTTGTGTTTAAGTTGGGGAGATTGAAGATTTCATCTTCTAATAAAAGATTTGGAATTTTTTTGAATTTTTGATCTGATATTCCTTGGGGCTATTAACTTTTTTAACAGAAGAGCAATATATATGTATATATTTTTTAATATAATGACATCATATGAAAAGACTTAAAACAATAATAATGTTTTTACATGATTTGCTCTATATAGATAATTTTAAAAGAACTTGCTAGCTCAAGCTTTCAACACATAACACATTAGGTTTGCCCAAATGGCACATATTCTTCTACTCTACGTATCGTTAGAATTGACATAAAATCTTTGATGACAATATTTTTCACAAAATTTTTAGCTCGTTCTGGTTTATGGAAGAAATAAATACGTGACTTATTTCAGTTCCATTTTTTTTAAATACAAAGACAAACCCAAACTTTGAATATATATTCGAAATTGTAAAGTATTTATTTTAAACTATTTATCCCGATTTACATAAATCTATATACATGTAAAGATTCACCTCCACATACTTTTATTATTAGTTTATTGACATCAGTATTTTATATAAAGTCAAGCGTGACCCTCAAACCATCTAATGGGCTTACAAAAAGATATTCTCTATTTAAACCAAAGGTCGTACCCTCAGTTCTGAACAAGTTATCTCTCAATCTCTTAATGACAATCGGGAACTTTGCTGCAATTATCGCAACAATTCCCTTTAAGAGGGATTCGCCAACATTTATAAGATTAAAAAGCAAACCACGCCAATTATATTTTATCAATTTTAATTAATTACTTTAATTAAAAGTTTATCATTAAATTTTATTAATTGCTATGATGTACCAAATTTGAATGTATCTTTTTCGTATTAATTCGTGAATATAAGAATGTAATTTGGTTCTTTTATCGAAATATATTCAAGTAACTCATTCAATCATCACCAAATTAAAAGACCACATACAAACCACAGCTTCTTTGATTTTGCATGTGGTCAGAAATATAATTTATTATATATATTCCATATACACAGTACTTAACTAATATGAGAAAAAATGTACATATCAACAATAAATGAAGTGACATAATGTAGTCTAGGTACATAGAGGGAACCTAGTGTCTTAACACTAGGTTCCCTCTGTGTGCCCTACTGTGTGCGCGATGCAACGTGAACCTTACTTATTTTATAATACAGTTTTTTTTTAGCTTAATGTATACCGCACACAGCGGCTACTAATAAGACACTCCGTCCGTGTTGAGTGGTGAAACTCAACGCCGCACTTTGCCTCGACACCAGAACGAAAAAATGAAAATATTTAATACTTCATTTCCTCAAATAGGTAATAGAACCCACAACCTGTCGCGATTACAATCACACTTTGTGCCCTTGCGCCACGCCTGGCCTCGTATAATAAAATACAATAAGATAATATATCCAAAACAAAATTTAAATCAGGTTAGAAACCCATCTGATAACATAATTTAAATAACTCAAACCCCAAGAATTAAGGTAATGGAATGAAAATACTCAAAAATGTTATCCATTATCTGTACAGCAAATACATCAAGATAACAAATGCTACAATATTACTCTTGAGAATTATTTTTAAAATATAATTCTTTTGGGTCGTTTTTTTTTAATGTCCATAATATTTCGATACTTCCTTGTTGTTTTCCTTACTTGATAAGTAATATCATTATTTTAATTTGAGGCCAGTCGTGGCGCAGCGGCACGACGTGTGACTGTAAAATCGATTGGTTGTGGGTTCGAGATTAAATATTTACTTAAATTTATATTTCCATTTCTTCGCTCTGGTGTCGAGACAAAAGCGCGGCGTTGAGTTTTGCCACTCAACACGCAATGCCTCCAGAATTCGGCAGAAAGCTGGGAACAGAGTGTCTTAACACTAGGTTCCCTCTGCCTACCCTGCTGTATGCGGGATACAGCGTGAAGCTGATTTTTTATTTTATTATTTTAATTTAAAGTTGAAGAATTGTTTATATATATATTATCGTTTTATTTTTGTAGCTATATTTAAATACATAAAGAACTAAAAATGTACTTATAGCTCTTGAGCTATATAAGTACATTGCAACGACTTGTCGCTGCATGTTTTCTTATAGATATTTTGTTCTGTAAATCGTTTATTAGATGTAGGATCTTATATATTTACGAGCCAAATCTAGAATCTAGAAAAATTGAGCGGAAAGTGGGGAACGGAGTGTCTTAACACTACGTTACCTACTTTGCTGTGTTCGGGATACAGCGTGAAGCTGATTTTTTTTCAAACTTGTAATAAGTATATAAATTTCGTTAAAAAATATAAAATCTCAAACCCCAATCTGTTATAACTCTGAATATTTTCACATCATTAATTGCAATGTTGCAGTCGGGCTATATTCGTTCGCATTAAAGACCTTAAAGACATTACGGCAGCCATTTTACAAAAAGCTCCTTACAAAATCGGTCCGTTACGCCACAGCGATTTGTGTAAGTCACTTCGCTGGGGAGAATAAGACATTATATGTTTTTCAACGCCGCTCATCATCTTAAATGATGCGTGGCACGTAAAAATTATTATGTCGCCATTATTGAGTCATTTTGGTGTAAATTATGAATCTGTTTATAGATACTATATGTAGGTATATATTAGGGTGAACTGGAAAATTAACATATAGAGTTGAAATCAACTTCACGCTGTATCCCGCACACAGCAGGGTAGGCAGAGGGAACCTAGTGTTAAGACACACCGTTCCCCAATTTCTGCCGAATTCTGGAGGTATTGCGTGTTGAGTGGCAGAACCCAACGCCGCACTTAACCTCGACACCAGAGCGAAGAAATGAAAATATAAATTTAAGTAAATATTTCATCTCCTCGAGTGGGGATCGAGCCCACAACCAGTCGGTTTTACAGTCACACCTCGTACAGCTGCGCCACGACTGGCCTCAATAACATACAGAGTTCTAAATATTTTAATAAAATATTTCGAATCAATCCAGTCTATTGGATCATAGATATAAGTTCAAACAAATAGTTTTTTAAGTGCCGTCCATCAAAAATTAATTATACTTTATTTGCAATTAAAAATTAAATGAAAATATTAATAATTCTCTATTGTTCTATAAAATTAGAAGAAACCAATATTATACAGGTAATTCTAGAAACAATAATGATTTGTTTCAAATCTTATTTTGTACTGAGTACAAAAGGATGGAATACAAATAGACCAGTCTAACGCACTATAAAGCGAATACAAACCACTTAGCTAGGTATTAATGATAAAAAAAAATCTATTGTTAGCATGAACTACTTTCAAATGTACTGTTTTTAATTATTTTTTATGTTCAGCTTTACGCTGTATCTCACAGCAGGGAAGGCAGAAGGAACCTTAACATTTAACACTTTAAGACATTCCGTTCACCTTTTTTCGCTGAATTCTGAAGGCATTGCTTGTTGAGTAGTGGAACTCGATGCCGCTCAACACGCAATCACGCACGTCTCAACACCAGAGCGAAGAAATGAAAATATTAAAAAATCTATTTATGAAGATCGAACCCACGACCTGTCGCGCCACGACTGGCCATACACTTTTAAATTAACCAATTTCATTATGTTAATTAACAAAAAGTCAACGGACGAATACAAGGCATATTAAACAAAGGGTTGAAATTAAAATTAATATGAACAATATGAAAAGCTTCAATAAAGCAATTGAAACTTCCGGGAGCACGCTGGGGACTTGACGTGGAGTGCACCCGCACGTGTTTGAAGAGGTACTAGACAGCCATCCAGTAAAGATATATCCCGTCACTACACTGTGGATATTATATTGCCTATACTTATCTTTAACACAGCGTCACGCTGTATCCCGCACACAGCAGGGTAGGCAGAGGTAACCTAGTGTAAAGACACTCCGTTCCCCACTTTCCACCGAATACTGGAGACATTGCGTGCTAAGTGGCGAAACTCAACGCTACGCTTTACCTCGACGCCAGAGCGAAGAAATGGAAATAAAATTGTAAATAAATATTTCATTTCCTCGAGTGGGGATCGAACCTACAACTAGTCGATTTTACTGTCGCAATTTGTGCCCCAGCGCCACGACTGGCCTATAATACAATAACAATAATATATTATATAAGTTTATACTATAGATTCACGCTGTATCCCGCACAACGCAGGTTAGGCAGAGGGAACATAGTGTTAAGACACTCCGTTTTCCATTTTCGGCTAAATTTAAGAAGCATAGTGCACCGACTTAAAACACAGTTTCTTGAAAATATGGCGAAAAGTGGAACACGAAGCGCCTTATCTATAAATGAAATGATAACGTAGACGTTCTTTTTGCCTATCCTGCTATATCCAGAATATAGAATGAAGCTAAAAAACAACAAAAAATTATAACAATTTCATATAATATTTAAATTTATATTGTTACAAGAAAAAAAATTACAAAATCATCTTTTATATATTTTAATTTTTCAATATATACGTTCCATATTAAGTAAAAAAAAGGAGTAAAACATCCAGCTAATCTAAACTTCTAACAAAAGCGGCTATAACGGCCAACGTCATACATTTCCATAGGTGCTTACGGTACACTGTACGTACAATGCGCTACTCAGCCGTTAAGCTATACTCTGTTTATTCACATAGCCCAGTTAGATCATTGATTTCAAGATACCACATAAAAATAATAGTAAAATACTATTGTTTTATGTGGTATCTTGAAATTGAAATGAAAGAAAAAAACTGCTAAATTGAGACCAATTGTGGCGCAGGGGCACATGTAAATGCGATTGGTTGTGTGTTCGATTCTCACTCGAGGAAATATTTAATTGCTTTTCTTCGATCCTGGTAATGAGGCAAATCGCAGTGTTGAGGTCCGGTATTCAACTTGCAATACTTCCAGATTTTGTCCAAAAATAGGGAACGGAAGTATTTTAACGCTCCTACTTTTAACTATTATTACTTTAAGTTATTATTATACTTATCTTTCCCCAGTATGAATATTAAAATATCTAAAGTACAAGCAAAATGAACAGTAATTCAGACAGTCGGCGGCGAGGAGCGCCTCGGAACGCAATTATCTATGCGTCGCTTAGGCGCCGTCGCTAATGATCGCCTCGCTCGCGTGAACGTCGAGTTATTATATATTTCAACTTCAATTGAAACTGAAGTTGGAATGTGAAAAAGTACAACGCTTTAATCGTTGGAAATATATTTTGGTTTTATGGACAAAGTTATAAATGAAATTTCACGAGTAGATCAATTTGTAGAGGCTGTTATTTTTTTATTTTTTCAAAGGATAGTTTGAAAATTAAATAAAATTAAAAATTAAATCAGCTTCACGCTGTATCCCGCACACAGCAGGGTAGGCTGAGGGAACCTAGTGTTAAGACACTCCGTTCCCCACTTTCTGCCGAATTCTGGAGACATTGCGTATTGAGTGGCAGAACTCAACGTCGGGCTTAACCTCGACACCAGAGCGAAGAAATGGAAATATAAATCTAAGTAAATATTTCGTTTCCTCGAGTGGGGATCGAACCCACAACCAGTCGGTTTTACAGTCACACCTCGTGCCACTGCGCCACCACTGGCCTCAATTTGAAAATGTATTAATTTAATATAAAAAATCAATAAACAATACGAAATATATTTCAGATAATAAGAAGAGCTCAACTTTCCAGCAATGTTTTTAGTTTAACGTTTCTCTTTTATTGATTTCTAGTGAAGTGAAACATACATTATCTTAAGTAGTTATCAAGCGTATTAGCTGTGTGTTGGTTATAAAATAATGAAAATCATCTGAGGTAATAGCCGAGTATGGTAAAACGTTCAACTTTTCGAAAGTAGGGCAGAAAAGTAAAAAAAAAAAGAAAAATGTTTTTAAATTTTTATTTTTGCACACATTTTCTTCCTATGTGACAAAGTTTGATGGTAGGGCCTGCTTTTTAGAGTTAAGCCCACCATCCACAAAACATGGATGTGTTTATAATATGTATAATAAAGAATTTAGATTAAATAAACAAATAAATATTGCCGTCATTAAAGAATGAGGAAAAATAATACAAAAAAAATGTCATTTATCGCATCAAAAAATTCTCGAGCGAGACGTTTAAGGTATGTAAGTGTATTAAAAATAATTGAACATACCTACGCATATACATTTTCCTTACGACAGAAATATACTACCAGAGGAAGTTAAATTCACGAAGAAATTATATTACAAAAATAATGATAAGCTCAGAAATGTCTCTCCAAAATTCTACGGAAAATGGGGGTGTTAAAACACTCCGTGTTTTAACACTAGGTTCCCTCTGGCTAACCCACTGTTGACAAGAGACAGCGTGAAGTTGGAAAAAGAAAGTTAGAATATAGATATAGAATATATTAACGAATAAATAAATAAATACATAAAATAAAACTACAAGATATAAATTTATTTTTCATAAATCATAGAACATATAAGAAGATATATTTTGATAGAACTCTTAAAAATAAT
>DWMY01001187.1:0-16105 GCA_018249775.1 Heliconius hecalesia formosus | reverse complement strand
CTTTATAATATCTGAAGAGATAATATTTTAAATAAGATTCGGAATCAAGTCCATATGATACTTTTCAACTACTACAGAAGCCTAAACCCTGTTTAAATCTAATTCATCACAAAATTAATCGCCCAAACACAGAAAAAAATTCTCCACGAAATTATAACAAAAAACTTTGGAAAGCAACTCGAGTGGGAAATCGAACGTGAAAATAGTTTGGTAAAAACAAATCTAATATATCCGTAACCATTAAGGAAACGGAGATGCTCGTATTTTTATGTATCTGAATGTTTTGGCACGATTTTAACAATCGTTGAGCTAAATCGTAGAGCTAAAAAATCTGTTTTTAAAGTATTGTACCGAATATTTATAGGTATTTCATAGGAAATAAAAAATTGCTAATTTATATTTGTCAGCTTTTATAAGTTGGACTTCCGGTTGACCTAAAATTTTTTTTATTTATTTTAGTTGTTTATTTTTTTTTAAATTAATAGTATAGTTTAGAAGAATATACTAATATAAAAATATATCAGGACAATATGAAGGAAATTCATAAATAACATTCAAGAATACCAACTTAAATAATGTGATGGGATCAGCTTCACGCTGTATCCCACACACAGCAGGGTAGGCAGAGGGAACCTAGTGTTGAGTTTCCCATTTTCTGCCGAATTCTGGAGGCATTACGTGTTGAGTGGATGTGATGGGATAAAATAGAAATAATATGGTGGAAGCTTTTTAATTTAATTTCCTCCACAAAAAACACCTCCTCATGATTTATATAAAGATTGAGATAACATTTAGTCATAGCAATACTATAAAACAAATTCAGAAATATATAAGTTGTTTAAGGCTGTTGCGAGTTCAATTTCCGTCAGTAAAATGAATTATTTTCATTTAGTATTAGTCGCTCTGGTAACAAGTTAAAGCACATAGTTGTGTTCTCTACTCAATAAGTAATATTTGGAAAATTGGACGGAATATGGGAAACGGAGTGAGTGACACAATGTCTCCGTGCTGAGGTTAATAAAGAGTGAAGTTTATTTTTCTTTAAACTATATGCCTATTAATTTGAAATTTAACATGAAAATACTTGAAGGCTTCACGATTTTGAGCGAAAGATGAAGACCGATTGAGTGCGAACTGTTCTTAAGACGAACTCTCGCTTGAACTTTATTCGAACTGTCAAACTTCGACATTCTTTTCAGAATTATAATTGCTTTCAAAATTTTTTCGCCTTTATTAGTTATAGTTCGTTAATTTTATCAAAAATCTAATATATTTTTGTTCCTTCGTGAAACTTTACCGTCTCAAGTCCTTTAATTATGAAGCCTTGGCTCTTTTCTTAAACTTCATAATTTCCGGAGTGATTATTATTAAAGTTGAACTTTTAAAGTTTAAGCTTCAAAAGTTTTGTTTAAAATGAGACTTTTCATTTTAAGATTACTTATAAAAATAAATACGAAAAGACTTAAATTTCCAACAATGACATAAAGAACCAAAGAAAATAATACGCCACGCCAGTTCTAAAAATATTCGATTAGTGATATTAACTATTTTTAATAATAAAATACTAAAACAGTAACTATGTTAAAATATAAGTCATAATATTATATTTTGATATATATGTTACTGTTTTAGTACATTTTTTATTATTAATGACAAAATTATTTAATAATAGTACGGACTTGATCTATCTATATACTAAGGGAAGAAATTTTTTGTCCGTCTTGGACGGTTTCAAAGAGTGGATTCGAGTACTAGTGCGTTACTTCAACATTTTATACCTCTTCTAAAAATATGAGCACAATAATTGTTACAAATATACATTTGAACATCTTGTATACTCTAATACAAAAAAAAGTAATGTTAGGTCGCCCGTAAGGTGGGTGATTGTATCTGAAAGTTCAAAAAGAAGTAAAATAAGTTTGAGGCCGTCGTCACGACGGTTGTAGGCTCGATTCTCATTTGGGAGAATGATTATATATTTAAATTATTTTTATATATTCAAAGTATGAATTTGAGATCTTCCACTCACACATACAATGTCTTGAAAAATTTGTAAAAAGCGAGAAACGAGTTTTATAACACCCTGCTGTTTAAGCTGTTTTTATAAATTTGAATCAAAACTAACGTACAAAGTCCTTAAAAAGCTAGAAAGTGCTCTTAAATACGCAAAATAAAAGTTTTAATACGCAAAGTAACTCATTACGATTTATTTACATCTGTACCTGAAAGCTTCGCGTGATTTTCTGTTGTTTCAATATAAAAAGTTGTAGTAAAACTTCAAAAGTGACAAACTCCGCAAAGTTCGGTTTGAGCCCGGAATGCAAATTAGCTGAGTTTACATTCAATTTGCTACCGCTGGCTGTAAAGTTGCCACTTTGTTTACTAAACTACCTATATGGTCATGTTTACTTTACATTATTTATAGTTTTAGCTTAACTTCCGTATTTAGAAGGATATATATTGATCCTAGTGTTACGACACTCTGTTTTATTTTTCTGTATTATTTTCAATTACTGGTTTTTGCAAAGAGTGCCCTTAAGTTCCGTCACTCTCCACCACATATCCCAAATATAATCAATGTTGCGAGTGGAGACCTTACCCACAACCGTCACGTTTACAACCAGATGCTGCTCAACATCGTCATTTCAGCCTCAAAATATGGATGACGATAAAAAAAATAATGACGTCAAAGGAGAATCAAACCTTCAATCACTGCTATTAAAATCAGACACTTTTCAACTCACCCACGCTGGCATCTCATTATTATAATCTACAATACAAATGGTTAATACTTTGCATAGAACTCGGCCTTAATGAGCCATTTCGTGGAGATAACTAACATTTCATTCTAAAGTTCGCTGATAACAACTTTTGTTAGCAAACTACGACTATGATTTAGTTTGGATTATTGTTGTGATAAGAGGTGTATTGTGTTAGATACTAATGGCCTTGTGTGGGTTTGCTTGGAGGTATTGTGCAATAGAACTATAAATTAGCGACAGATTGTGGGTTCGACTCCCGTTCGAGGATATGAAACATTTAATATTTTCATTTCCTCGCTCTGGTAACGAGACAGCGTTTCACAACTCAATATGCATCTAGAAGTGGGCGGTAAGTAGAGAACGGAAGTGTCTTGATGGGAACAGAGTATATTAAAAAAAAGGTTTCCAAAAATGTATATTTAGTATTATATATACACGCAAAATGTATATATACGCAAACGTATATATACGCAAATAATTCGGTTAAATACTTTAATTTCAAATATGTAATAATGGTGAAAACCAAAGATCTTACTTAGAGTGTATTAACACTAGGTTCTCAGATTTAATCTGCCTACCATGATGTAATTTATACATATGTATCCATACCTATATTATAGATTCGAAAGTAACTCTGTCTGTTTGTCTGTCTGTCTGTCTGTCTTTTACGCAATCAGGGTCAAACCGCTAATTCAATCGAGATAAAATACTCATATAGAGATACTTGAGGGGCTTCGGATGAACATAGGTTACTTTTTTTCTCATATTTGTAATATTTTCGATATATATTAACATATTAAAATATTTTTTAATTTGACAGGCAATTTATTCTGCCATGTTAATAACAACCGACAGTTGCTAAGCAACGGTTTGCAAAGTTTGTTTGTTGTTTTAAGAAAACGTCACCCAAACTGAGCTTCCTTAACGCATACATGGCGTGCGCCGACTCCACCTTATGAGATATATAGAAATAATGTTTTACAAAAATATTGTCCTTTAAAAAATGTTTTAAAAAGTCCGCGATACATATACCATGTTTATCTCTGAAGGTTGAGCAAAAGTAAATATTTTAATTGATTTACTTTATATTTATCGGGTTTTTGTTGTATGTATTTTCTATATTTGTTATTGATCCTTATGAAAATGAATATAATAGACACTTTTAGCATTTTATCTAGATTGAAATTATAGTTTACTGTATAACATTCTAATAAATAATTAAGGAGATGTCACTGATTCGAGAAGACCTAGCGAGCTACGACCGGCATAGTATGACCGCCGCGAACGGGCAGATGACTTTGACGGTTTTGTAAATTTACATATATTTTCGAACTACTATTGTTTTTTATGTAATTATTTACTATTTATAGTTAATTTATACTTTTCTTTGGTTCTTCGCTTATTTGAGTAGTAGATTAGTTAGATTTTCATTAATTTCTTGGTGTGGTGTAAGTTGCGGCCCTGCGCGGCATCGGCGTAATATTATTTAAGTATTCAGGAAAGTATTGTTCGTTATTTCATCTCGGTTGGATGATTATCTATACCGTTCTTAGACACTTAATAAATTGTTGTTTTAGTTTTATGGGATTTTATTTGATATTGCTCGCAAAACTTATCATATTTAATGTAGAAAGGACTTTAGTTATTTCATATAGTGTCTACGTACGCGCGCAAGGAAAACGAGTAAAAAGATTATTCCCGGGTAAATCAGTAAAATCGATCACTGCAAGTCCAATAAAATTCAGTTATTCTGGACATTAGCACGGGGAAATAGAAAGACAGACAGAGACAATATATATATATATATATATATATATATACATATATATATATATATATATATATATATATATATATATATATATATATATATATATATATATATATATATATATATATATATTTTTTATTTGAGTATTATGTAATTAACATGCACTTTCAAAAACATAGCACAACACATTTAATTTTAATTCTTTTAAATATTTATTTTAGATACTTAGATAATATTAATAATGTAGCTGGTTTTGTTTAGTTTTTTTTATAAATATTTTATTGGTTACGTTTACTTATAATTTTTTTCATCTAAATTAGATACATGTTTTCAAAAACTATTTCATAAATATATCTAATAAGCATTCGTATAGATTAAGCGGGCGAAGCCGCGTCCGGGTCCGCTAGTATATAATAAAATTGTGAGTGACCGCTCCTTGTACGGCTAGAAGATTTATCATACAATTTATTATTGGAGGCATTTAATAATGTAATGGGACCCAAAACAATAGTTCTCAAAAGTTTTGTCTATTTATCAGTTTGTCTGTTTGTTTGTGCAAGCTAAACCCAGAATCAGCTAAACCGATTTTAATACTGTTTTCACCATTGTATTTAACAAACCTCCCTTAATAGTTGTTTTATTTTAATAATTTCACAAAAAAACATGCAATTCAAGCCAGTACTTCCCGAGATAAGCGTGTTCAACCAAACAAACTCTTCAGCGTTTTAATATTAAGTATAGATTCAATATTTAACCACAGTCAATATAAATTAAGTCGTACGTAAGTAGCATTATGAAACACTGTTAATGTAATAAACACAATTTAAAATTACAATAATAAGCTTAAAGTTTAATTTAAAGCTCATTGACGTATATTGAACCGGTTAGAGAATGTACGAGCTTTTATTGTCACAGCTGTCTTCGTATTATTTCAGTTCGAGTTTCAGGATATCCGTGTCAATATTCTCTTGTGATAAATAAAATATTTGATTCCGAATAAAAGATATATTATCGTTGCAATTTTTAAGATTTATATATGAATTTTATTGCAAACTAGTGGTGCTAGGGAAAATTGGTTGATTACTTTTAGTATGGTAATCTATAAATACGCGATAAAAGCGTTTTTTTCTCGTAAATCCTGATCCGGGATAATAAGTAGCCTATATGTTGCTCCACAACCTCTTATATATTTCAGTGAAAGTCTCATAAAAAATGGTTCCACTATCTAGGAGATTAGGCCGGACAGACAGAAAGACAAACAAAAAAAATTAAATAGTTTGTTTTTTTTTATATCATGTAAATAATATCTATATGTACATAAAAAACAAGCTTTTTTTGAAATCATAGATAGACACTTTAATTTTATTTATCCCCATTATCTGGTTTAACTTGTGTGTCGAGTTGTAGAACTTAACACTGCATTTTGTATTATTTCCAGAGCGAGAAAATACAAAAAAGGCAAGTGAGAATCGAACCCACAACCATCGTGTCGACAGTCAGACGCTGTGCTACTGCACCACGATTGTCTCGCACGGCACGTAATATTTTAAAATGAAAACAGTGAGATTTGTCACTAGATTCGTATTGCTTTTTCAATAAAAAATTATAAAAGAAAACATCTTTGATCTCTTTCCATTTTATACGAGTACATAAAAAAAGCTAAATTTACAAATTGTATCATATTGTATTTTACCTTCACGCATATAAAACGTGTATGAAAAATTCTTTACATTGCTTCCTTAAAAGCCTCAATAAAAAGAAATATTCTATATGAAGATTTTTTTTCCCGATATAAAAGTTGACATTATATATATGTTATATAATTCGCATTTTACGATAATCTTAATGTCAGATTGTAATGGAGCGCTTGTCGGATTATCTTTCAATCCTCGAGAGATCTTTCCCTTTTTCATTTTAATGTACTGTGTTGTTCTTGTTTTTATAGTCGTCTTTTTTATTGTTACAGCCGCACTCAGAAATATTGATTAGTGTTTAAGTGATATTAAACAAGGAGAACGAAGTATTTTAATTGAGTTATATATACTCGTACATACATATCATGTATGTATAAACAAAATTTCAAAATTTCAATGGTTGCACTAGACTATGCCTAATTATAAGTTTGAGTACACAATTAACGTCATGTTGCTAAAACGTAGTTAAATTTAATTAGCTTGTGTTAAAACTGTCACCATACTGCTTCGTAACTGTTGCTGTTGTTGATACAATATTATATTTTTTTCAGCTTCACACTGTATCCCGCATGTTACAAGGCAGAACACGCCCAGTGTTAAGATACTCCGCGCCCTATTTTTCGCCGATTTATAGGGGCATTGCGTGTTAAGTGGCAGAACTCAACGCCGCGCTTTGCCTACACATCAGAGAGAAGAATAGAAAATATGAAATATTTCATTTTCTTATGTGAGATTCGAACCCACAAACTTTTGCGTGTTCAGCCACATGGCCTCTACATCATATAACAATTAAAAATAAAAATAAGTTATTAAGAAAGCTATGCCTTCGTATATTTAAATTATTATTGCTGAAAGTACTCAAAATAGATCATTCCGTTTTTAATTTTTGACCATTAGTAAATAGGAAATATTTCCTATTGTATCGACACTTTATATAATATTAAAATTTTTCACACTTTCACAATTGAAAAACATAGTAATTAAGAATAAATACTTACCCAATGTCTGATTATCCATTTTAAAATGCCTCGAGTCCTCACGTCTCCAAGTCACAGCAGGTGGAGGTACGCCGGAAGCAACGCAACGAAGAGAAGCGTTATCACCTTCCTTGATCAGCACTTCACCGCTACTTGCCTCGTCGTCGATGTCTGGTGGTACTGTAGAATTAGACAGTTGTTAGAAATATCTATAGATACTAAGATAATAAAGCGGAAGAGTTTATTTGCTTGTTTGTTTAAACGCTAAGATCTTTGGAACTACTGGTCGAATTTATATATTTTTTGTTTTGTATGAAAGCTGCATTTCCCAGGAGTGCTATAGGCTATATAATTAATGATTAAACGAACTAATCTATACGTGAAGTTCAATCATAATTACATGAGTAGCTTCATTCGAAGCGATTTATTACAAATTGTAGCTACGCCCACGCAGCAGCTATTAACTTTTATTTATGGCACGTGCGATGGCTACGACACGGAAATGTAGAATGAAGTAAGACATCATTCCAGCAATGTGGTAAGGTATTGTGACGGTAGTGGGAAAATATTTTTTCTTGACTATCTGTGAACTTCCGTGGATGGCTGCTGCGTGGGCGTCGCTACAATTTGTAATAAATCGCGAAGAATGAAGCTGCGACATATAATATCAGAGTGTAATTAAATAACAATGGCAATGAACATCGTCGAATTCTTTTAAGCGCGTATTCTGCAACATAGTTGAATATATATGTAAGTTCATTGTACTACAAAAACATTAAATTTCATTAGTTCTAAAACAAAATCCGCGACACTATACTCGTAAAAGATGGATCATATTTTATAAACAAGTCACAATAAAGCATTTTGTGACAAAAAATAATTGAAAATGCCAAGGTTATATTTCATTGCTTTTATTTGACGAAAATAGATAATCTTTGATAAAATAATCAAATGTGGTATGCGGCTGAAGCCGCGAGTGGTCCGCTAGTACTAAATATATTTAGAAAGATATACATTTTTTAACTGTACGTTGTATCCTGTATATAGCAGAGCAGGTAAAGGGAAATCGTGAGGGCCAGTCGTGGCGCAGCGGCACGAAGTGGGACTGGTTGTGGGTTCAAATTCACTCGAGGTGATTATACATTTACTTAAATTTATATTTCCATTTCTTCGCTCTGGTGTCTAGGCAAAGCTCGGCGCTGAGTTCTGCCACTCAACACGCAATGCCTCCAGAATTCGGCAGAAAGTGGGGAACGGTGTGTCTTAGCACTAGGTTCCCTCTGCCTACCCTGCTGTGTGCGGGATACAGCATGAAGCTGATTTATTTATTTACTATAAAGTTTCTTCTAAATCCGTTCTGTAGTTTTTGCGTAAAAGTGAAATAAACATCATCACAAAATTGGACATTTATAATATTAGTAGGAAGTAAAATGTGCGATGATGTATAAAAATCACAATATACAGGTATAAACGGAGCATCTATTATAAAAGTTTAACAAAATTATACGACCTATCGTTTATAACGTGCTTTTGTGGAGAATCTCATTCAATAATACACTTTGTGAGATATGGCCAGTAATTTGGGTCATTTTTTACGTGCCACCATTTATTTGGCAGTTTCGGAGCTCCTCTCTCAAAGCCTCAATGCCTACTTACGACTTTTGAGTTATATAGAAGATGAATTTTACAAAAGAATTTATATTTTTTAATTTCTGTTTTATATATTTTTTTATTATACATTAATATTTGAACTGAGAAAAGTAAGAAAATATTTGTTATATGACTAAAGCGTATATTAACCCTTAAAGGCTATATGGCTGTTAAACACCCAGCTAGATTTGGTGGTTTTTAGTTGCGCGCATTTATATCAGCTTCACGTTGTACCTCCGAATTCCGGAGGCATTGCGTGTTGAGTAGCGGAGCTCAACGCCGCGCTTTGTCTCGACACCAGAGCGAAGAAATAAAACATCATCAGACTTCAAAATTATAAAATGTTTTTTCAATTATGTTTGCTTAACAAAATACAAAGTACGTTTTACATTATGTAAAATTATTTTTTCTATTTAGTTCGTTGTTTGAAGTTGCAATTTTTTTTGTTAAAAATTAATTTATTTTACGACTTTAAGAGATGGGTAAACCTTAAAAGGACGTTTTTCAAACGAGTAGGTCCTATGTAAAAATTCAATCTTAATTAGGTATTATTTTTGTGCAAATTAACATTTTGGGATATTGACAAGAACATACATAAAATATTCGGGCGAATTGGGAACCTCTTTCTATTTTGAAGTCGGTTGTAAAAGAAAACATCCTCTTTTTTAAAGTTGGTTGAAAAAGAAATGCAATGATGAGAGACTTCACTTCTGACACAAATATTAACAATGTTTTTATTATATTTTTCACAAAAAAGTTTTTTTTACTTATTTAGAAAAGTTTTTTTTTTCCCGACTAATCAAACCAAACTTTCACCAAACTATCCTTGAAGTATATATATCGGAATCGGTCGGCGTGATATTAAGTTCTTAGTCTACTTATCGCGCACATACATAATTAAAATTTAAGACTAATTTGATTTTCTCATAGACACCATTGTCAGAAATGGATCAAAATAAAATGGGGACACTAACACTAGCTTCAAATATAAACACACCACTCACCAGGCATCGCCTTAGATTTTAGTGGAAAGAGGGTAACGGAATTGTCTTAATGGGAACGGAGTGTCTTAACACTAGGTTGCCAAGTTCCCTCTGCCTTACCTGTTATGTACGGGATAAAGCGGGAAAAACAAACTTCCATATGAATAAGCATTCGTTTATACATTTACAGTAAGAGTCGAGAAGCGTAAAAGAGATTCACCCTCACATAAAATAAATACAGCACTAGCAGTTTCGAAGTTCTCCTAAGTTTATTTAAGATGGTTCTCCTTCCGGAACTACTCGTGCTCGCTAGCTTCCTGAATGTTTATCATTGACATCATAACTTTTGTTCGTAACTTAGAAATACGTTCCATCCTTTACAGATATCGAGTTTTAGAGTGTTTGATCTTTGAAAGGTAAGTACAGCGTGCTAAGAAGTTTTGTAATATTTTTAAGTTATAGTTTTTTTTAACTTCACGCTTCATTTGGTTCATAGCAGGCAGATGGAACCTGGAAACCCTTGTTATGCCACTTCGTTCTTGTTAAGACACTTCCGTTCCCCACTTGTTTTGTTTTCATATATATTTTTTATTATATTATAGAACTGTTCCGTTACTAAGTAACTGACAGATAACACACAGACGAAACTACTCGACTGGACTAGAGAGGATTTGTTTAAATTGCTACAGGAACGGAAATAAATGGGATTTTCCGATTTACATAATTCACACAAAGAAGGTTGCGGGCGATGATTAGTTTCTAAGGAACATAAAATTTACTTCTATGATTTCCCAAAAAAAAAAATTTCTATGATATCTAATCTCTAAAATAGACAATGAATTTTGAATAATAATAATACATTCATAAATACAATATATAATTTTTAATGTAAATAAAATATAAATATTCCGCGTATAAATGCACTTAAAATTTAAATAAAAACTATCTAAGCTGTACACATTTCACGAAACAATTTCAAATATAACATTATCTTTAGCACGACTAGGAGTCATAATAAACATTCTCAACAACCACTTGGTGCTACTGCATTCTACAGCAGTTACTGTATAAAAGTTTTGTAAATGAATGCAAAAAAATGGCAAAAATAAATTCAAACAATGCAGTAACACTATGCAGTGTTTTTATAGTGTTGGGTTTTTAAACTGAAATCGTATACAACAGTCCTTTACTGTGACTAATGGTATTTTATTTCTCCGTATATTTTGCGGTTAGAGACATTATTCATGTTTTATTCTATATCTTCTATTTCTACTAAACATACTTCCAGATATAGTACTTTGTTCACTGGTTCTAATATATTTCTATTCTTTCTTCATTTCTTTCAAATACTAGACCGTTTTGCTTAATAAACACAAAATATCCATAGTCGTGGAGCAGTAGCGTAACGTGTAAACGAGGCGTTTGTACGTTCGATTCCCACTTAGGGGATTAAATTATATAATATTTTAATTTATTTGCTCTGGTAACAAGCGGCGTTGAGAGCTAACATTGTCTGATAGTGGAAAACGGAGTGTCTCAACACTAGATTCTATATTCGGGATACAGCGTGAAGCTACAAATAAAGAAACTCACCAACAACTTGCAACAAATGCGTTTGACTCATCATAGGCTCGGTGTTGACCTGGCACATGTATCTGCCGCCGTCTGCCGCACTCACATCCCGCAGGCCGAGCGTCCATGCCCCGTCTCCATGTTGGACGCTGATACGGTGGTTCTTAGTTATCACGTGACCGGCTATTGTGAGAATTGTCTGGGTGTCTACTCGGAGCCACGCCACCTGTGCGGTTAGTGTTAATAATTTTAGTTGTTTTTAGTATTATATAGTTTATTTATTAGTCTAGTCTGACCTAGTGTTAGAACTAGGTTCTCGTGATAATTTATTCTTAAGTAACATTAACAATAATATGTGACATTGTAATAAGAATATATGAAATATTTTAATGCACGGTTTTCTTTAAAATGAATTAGTTAATTTTCTTTATCAATTATATTATAATAAATAAATACCTTTGTTAAGGGTGTCGTGTTGCAGCAGCACAGCGCAATGGTTTCAATTCCTTCTGGTAGGAATGAGTTATTATCATTTCTTCGCTCTGGTAATAGCACAAGATGCGACGTTTATTTGCGCGCTTCAAGACGCAATGTCTCGATAATTGGGCGGTGAGTGGAAAACGGAGTATTTTAACTCTAAGGTCGCTCTGCCTATCCTGCTATTTGTGGGATACAAGGTGAAGCTAAAAAAATTAAAATATACGCAAATATTTTACTTATTATTACACCTCATGAAAATTAAATTTGTGTTATTCGATTTCTTTACCTACATTGTAATATTTAGAGATAGTTATAAATTATAAAACCAAATTATTTGACTTTCCATCTACTCTACAAAGAATCTATATATAAAAAGACCTATTTTCAATATTTTGTATCACTATTTTCATTATTTATTTCTAGCAGTTGATATAATAATTGTATCAACTCGCAAATGGATGCCAGGTGGCATTTTATTCAAGAGTCGCGACTACGGGCCACTTCAAATTACTTGAAACGTCGAACTCAGAAATGTAAAGAACGTAACGTAAATATTATACACTTGTCTTTCCTCACAAAAATCTTGACTGAAGGATAATAAAGATAACTAAAAAGTTTGTTTAATTAACGTACTAATCTCAGGAACTATTGGTAAAACTACTGGTACGAGACAAATCGTGTTGAATAGTGGCACCCAAGGTTGCTATTTCACGTCTAGAACGATATTTACTCTATTTTGATTTGAATTCAAAAGTATTGCTTTTAAATATATTAATCACAACAACAGCTTTTAAGAATTTTAGAATAGAATTGAATAATCTTTATTGCCCAAAAAATATGAATAATACTAAAAACATAGAAACATATATTATGATATATGTATATAAAATTAGGTTTTGTTGTTTCAAGCAATGAAATAAATTGCTAGGCAGTAATTCTGTAAATTTAATAGCATTTATAAAATTCATAATTTTATATGTTTTGATTTCGCTGTATACAATATGTTGTTCACATATACAATATCTTCAGCTAAGTTTAAAACATATCGTTCTGGACGTGAAAGTGCAACCTTGGGTGCATCTATTCAACACGAATTATTTCTTTTGCGTTAATACACCCCAAAGAAAGGGGAGTTTTCACTATTTATTTCAATTTTAAAATCTTCATGCTTTTTAACATTTTTAAAGTGTATTCTACACTTAGAAAAGAAAAATACTTATTTAGAAAACGTATAAAAATTTGAACGTAGCGGGACTCGATCCCGCGCCCCCTGTTACAACTTATTTATGTTGTTAGCATCTCTGTAGGGAGATTTTTACAAATTTCCACTACCCAAAGATAATTACTACGTCTCATAGTCATATATACTCATACATCGAAATTTAGTTGTAACAAGCGTATAAATATTTCGACGTAGCTTGATGAAAACGTATGGCTTAGTGGTCAGAGCGCCTGGTCGGTTTCCAAGAGGTACAGGTTCGAGTCCTGCTACGTTCAAATTTTTATACTTTTTCTAAATAAGTATTATTTATGCTTATTCCGCATTTCAGGATAAGCAGAGAGATACTAGTGATACACTCTGTTTTACAATTTCCACCCATTTCGTGTTGAGCGGCTTAACTCAACTCCACGCCTTCTTTTCCTTGTTACTGAGAAAGAGCAGAGCGGAGAAATTTAAAAGTAATAATTTACTCATATAAGAGTCGAACCCACAACCTTCACGTTTACAGTCAGGTTAACATAAGTTTCAAAAATATGTGAAAATTAAGTTAACAATACTAAAGTAGATACGACGCATCATCAACTCCAAAAGAAGTCCCGCAACAATCAATCAAAATATCATCACACCATAAAATTAAGCACAAGCTTAAATAAAAGTTTCAGAGAGGTCAATTTTCACAACAGTCCAACCCAATTGTTTGGTTGCTCTTGATAAATGATGTAGAGTTTTGTCGAGTCGAATTTAATTTTTCACCGATCATGTTTTATTCAAGCTTCTATTATAAATGGTTCGGACATAAGGCCGGCTTTATTACGGGAAATATCCGGAAAAACTCGGAAATATACATTTTGGGTGACTTTCTTAATCTTTATTTAATGGCGATGCTTTTTGCTGTTTAGACTTCTAAAATTTGTAGAGACAAAATATTACTTCTTTTTGTTGGGTATATGGAATTCGTTATACGATTTCGTGCCTTAAATTCAATACATCCATCAATGTCACGGTGCAGTGAAATATTTTAATTATAAATTTTAAAGATAGAAAAATGTATTTTTATCTCTATCTTTATTTCTCTCTGCAGAGATGCTAACAGCATTCATAAGTTGTAACAAACGAATACGAATTTCAGATATGCTTGTTACAATTATACTATTATAGATAAGAAAGCTAAGATAAGAAGCTAAGAATTTCAGTGTATCTTGAAAAGAACGTAGGGCCTAGTAATCAGAAGGCTTTAACAGATTCCAAGAGGTGTGGGTCCGAGTCCTGCTACGTCCAGATTCCCTTATTAGTAAAAATATTAGTAATTGCAATATGTATTCTATAGTTTTACACTAAATTGTAAATTTATTCGCAAATTAATAAACTATGGTTATATTTAAAAAAACAACGTATATATTATATAAAACGTCCAACAATTGAAAATTAATTTAAAAGTCATCAAAATCTTTAAATGGTAAAAACGACAGCAAAGACATGTTTTAAGTACTTTTGTCCGATATTGCAGTTCCTCACAATATTATCGGAAAATACTGAAATTTCAAAATAAAAAAATACCTAAACATAACTTAAATTTGTAACTACTGTTTAAAGCATTTTTTCTACCCAATAAGAGATCTAGCTTTTCTCAATATTTTGATTATATAGGATCATTTTTAATTATATTGCTTTGATTAACTTGCATTACACGTTTAACAATGTTGAGAAAATGAACATGACAAATTTAACCTTTGCTACGAGAGGGGATTGAACCCACCATATACACAAAAAGACTTTTGAAATATAATAAGACAAGATAATGTTATATAAAATGATAAGCAAAATTATTTTTTACCTTAAAACCTTGTAAATTATCGACTCTACATGTTAAGGCCGCGTCCCTTCCCACTGCTACTGTGACGTTTGATCCAGGACCCACGAAACGTGGTAAATCTGTAACAAAGAAAATGTTAAAATATTATTTCTTGAACTCTTCAAATTTGATTTACTTACATTTGAATTTACAGTATCTCTTAGTATTGTACTCTTAAAGGTTAACACAAATTAAAAAACGAACACATATTATATTATACGCTTGTGGAGAATCTAGTACCACAGAGAAATTAATTATTTTCATTTACTCACTTCGGTAAAAGAAAAAGAGCGGCGTTCAGTTTTACCACTCATGGCGCTATATTAATCGATCCGAATTGATAAGAATCCGGATGAGAAGTGGAGATCGAACATTAAGTCTCTTTTCCTACCCTATTACATGCGTACATGCGACATTGCATACAATTAAATAAGGTTAAACAAAATTGAATACTATTTCACAACAAACACACACATTTAGAAAAATAAATAGAGAGAAAACTAATGTTAAGCATTCCGTTCTCCGCTTCACACACAGTCTTCGAGACATTGTGTGTTAGGTGGCGGGGCTCAACGAACCGGTTACAATATCTTTGTCTTATTTCCAAATAAGGGAAAGAATATATTTTACCCCTTTGAGTGAAAATCGAACACTCGACCGGGTATTTTAAATTAGACGCTGTGCGGCTGCGCCACAATAGCCTCATTTATATAGATATATATTACCCAAAACAATATTTACATAGTATTATTTCACGAAAAAAATATACACAAAAAATTATTGTAGAGTGAGTAAGAAAAATATATATTTTCTTTGCCTATTCCGAATTTAACATAATAATGTAGAAATATAACATAAATAAAGTACTTTACGAGTACCTGCGAATAAAATATCGTCAAAGTTTCAACAAAACGTGGGTACCTCTCTCTAGCTTTGGTTAAAAATATTCAGATATAATTCATGTCAAAAATTTTCTAAACTTCATAATTTATTGTTCGCTATAACGAGTGTAAAGACTTTTTGCAGCTGGACTGTGTGAATATTTATCATGAATTTCAATATTTTTTATATGTTTTGCATGCGATTAATTGAGATTATTTTGTGGATTTGATTATATAAACTATTAACTATGGCAGAATTCA
>DWMY01001186.1:0-16115 GCA_018249775.1 Heliconius hecalesia formosus | reverse complement strand
TTGATTAAAATTACTTGTCACCATCGTGAAACTGTGATGGCTGTGGGTTCGACTTCTATTTGGGAGTGTTTATATTGGAGGCTATATATTTTCTGTAAAACAAAGCGCGGTGTTGAGTTTTGTGAAGCAACACGCAGTATCTAAAAAAAATATTTATTTAATATTTTTAATTATTTTTAAGTGACATTCCACACTTAGGAAACAAAACATTCTAAATAAGTTATTGCTTATTAATTTAATTATTTGCTTATTTAAGTGGGGAACAGAACAACTGTGTTTTAACAGTAGGTTCTTTGCCTAACCTGCTGTGTGCGGGATGCAACATAAGGTTGAAGTTTTGTTTAGTTAACATTGTGTTTCATAATTAGGTTCTCTGCATATCTAACAAATGGGAGCATGACGAAAAAAAAAGACATAACTACAGTATACAAAGGCGATCTTGTCGCTATATTGTATAAGCATATAACTGTACCGCGACGGTTGCGGGTTCGATCCCCACATTCGGCGGAAAGTGTCTGAACACTAGGTTCCCTCTGCTCCTGTGTGTGATACAGCACGACAAAAAAAAGGAAAATATTACAAAACATGGTAATAACCATTGCATTTATATATTCTTGTATAACTGTACCATGAAGGCGTAAAATATTCTTTTGTAAAGAAAGACAAAATACTTATTCCATTTTTCTTTCAAATACAGAATTTAAGTTAAAAAAGTAAAAAAATATTATTTTAGATAAATAACTTGAGTTGTCAAAAAAAAAGGATAATTAAAAGGGGTCTTTAAATTGTGACCATTCGGAGTCAAACCCACTACCCTTAACGGCTTTATAAAGATTTATATTTGTGAGACTCCGCCCTCGACTGTAAATTAGAGGCAAGCGGTGTTTTTACAAGTAACTTGATTTTTTAATGATCTATATTTATTTTTTTGTTGAATTTTAGACGTATTTTGCCTGTTTTTCATTATTTTGCTTCATTATTTAGTTATAAAGTGGCGGTTGCGAGTAGTAAAACAATATATTATCTATTATTTTTTTAGCTTCACTGTCAGTGGGAACTTAGTGTTAAAACGCTAATTTCCTCACTTTTCGCCCAATTTTTAAGACGACTCATGCATGCCGCACTGTTGTGTGTTACCAGAACGATAAAAAAAATCATTCCCTCTAGTGGAAATCGAACCCATATCTAACGTCGTGTTTACAGACCGATGGTTCTAATCTAAGAATATTAGCACCATACTAAAATTTTCCTTAAAAAAACTGTTGTATAAAATTATGCATTGGAATTTTTAATTAAAAATAATATTTCTATAAAAAAACTAACAAAGTATTCTCGACAGGGAAGTAAAGTTGAGCATAATTAAAGTACCTACTTCATACAATTGTATGCAAAAAATTAGTTGGCAGTTTCTAGTAACTGTTGTGTTTTCTAGAGACAAATATTGGCAATAGGTGGGACAGCGTCTAAGTGTATACGCGATCTTTGTAGGTTCGATCCCCACTCGGGATTTTTTAAATTATTTTCGTTTCTCCGTTCTCGTAGACAGCACGCGATGTTAGATTCAGCCACTCAATCCTAAACTCTAGAACGTGACGTTGCTATATAGTCGCAGCAACGTCACGACCCCGCAGTAGTCCTATTATATTCATGAATATGTATAAAGTTTAATTTCATACATTGACTTTTCTTGTTAGCTTAATTAAATTAAAATGACCTTGATTACAATAATAATTTTTCTTTACCAGCGCACGTTCTATGAAGTACTCAAAAAGAATCAAGCGACAGATCATTCCATTCCCTAATTAATGTTTATTGAAAGAAGGTTACTATAACTTAAGGCAGAGCCAGAAGGAGATCTCGGTTGACCTTCGAGAATACAGTATCGAATCAGACGTCACGTAAACAGCATGAGGACTCCTCGAATGCAGCAGCGTTTGAAATCCTATTCTCTGGTTATGTAGATGTGAAGTGGTTAACGCCGCGCATTGTCTACCACAGCGGAAAGGAATGGAACCCACAAACATTGCGCTTACAGTCAGACGCTGCCTCTCTACCACCAACGGCTCCGACCGTTAGTATGAAGACACGATATAGATATATCAATAGTTGTTTTGTTCCAAACATGTATTCAACAAATTGTATAGAAATATATTTTTAGCTTAATGCGTGTTACGCCTAAAGGAAGGCGGAGAGAACCTAGTGATAAGAAACTCTGTTCTCCACTTTCAACTCAATTTCAAGACATAATATTGAGTGGATTTCCATCAAGGAGCTTCGGCATCATTGGCTACAAGATTTTTTTGGTAAAATAATAAAATAAATACAAATCATGTACACTTAGCTAAAATACTTATTTAGAAAACGTATAAAAAATGAACGCAGCGGGACTCGAACCCGCGCCTCCTGGAAACCGACTATTTTTTAATGTTTAAAAAATACACTTAGCTATTTCATCTGTGGTGGATGGTGCTACGAAGTCGCCATTTTAAATCCGCTGTAACTTTAATGTCATCACAGAAGAACAGTTAATTTTTAAGCAAATAATTGGTGTTTATATAGTTTAACTACATTTTTCAGTACCAGTTCCATTCCATTCTTTCAGTACATAGGTAACTGGGTACTGTAGAGATCTCGTTACTTATAAATATTAATAAACGCGAGGTGGATGTTGTTAAGTAAATTACAGTTTCTTAACGTATACAATACTTGAGACCCACCCGCCGCATCGCCCTCTACAATATATATATTTTTTACATTAATTGTAGCATACGTTTTATTCTGATGTATTAAGATGTATGACTGTAAAGTTTCATATAAATCTGTGTAGGATTTATAGCGTAAAAATGTAGAATAGGACAGGATAGGGTTTTTAATTGAATGTACAAAAAGATATATTTGTATATGTACTGAAAAAGGGTGAAAACAAAACTACACACATATCTATTAAAAAAATCACCTCCACACCAAAGAAATTATAAAATTTTATATTTTTATTTTTTTTTAGAAAAAAACAACAGATCGCCTACAACATTTAAAAAAATTTGAGATATATACATTTTAACCTAGAATCTTATGGACCAATAAGCTTTTCATGTCCGACTGTGTGTGCCCTTTATTTGACATTAGATTCCCTGTTCACTTTGGTTTATATCGCAATATAATTTCAGTCATTGTATTTCAGTCAGAAATTTAACTTAATGGTAGGAGCTCCATGCCTCTTGGATGCAGCTCTTGCGCCTCTTGGATAGATTTCGCTAAGTAAATTTTTCATACGTTTTCTAATAATATTGTTCTACCTAGACTGTATAATATCGCTTTAAAACTTGCTACGAGCAGCGTATCGTGTGTAGGTTAAATGATATTCGATGAACACAATACTGTCATTTGATCGAAATGATCAACGCAGTCATGAATTTCCATGTTCACTGTAGTTGCGCCTCGAGGCACTAATGTTACAATAGGTTGAATTGATATAGTTTATAAAGTTACAGAGAGATTACTGAATTAATGAAGACACTGGTTGCTTTTGAGGTATAAAGTGTTTATTGGTATTGCTGCTGAGAGAAATAATTAGTTTTCATTTCCCCATTCTGGAGACAAGATATTTTGTACTCCGCCAGCGTTGTGTTCCGTCACGGAGCTAATAGAGAACAACGAGAGGGCATTGTATCCACGACTATTGAAACCACAGTTAGATAGTACTAACTCGGTTAGGATGTCATTATTAACAAACAAGAATACTATATTTGTCACTCAGGACACAGACTCCACATCTCCTATCTCGCAGTGAGTGAGTACTTTGTCAAGTTATATTTACTTACTCGTCTCTCGTAATTTCGACGATTGCTTTGCTATTTAAAGTTGAATGCAACTACATCGCAGCGAAATGCTTGCCTGAAATGAAACTGAAAAATAGAATCTAATCTAATAACGTTAATAATTCTTGAGAAAATATTTTAAGAATTCTTGTAACAATGTATAATTTTAAGAATTTAAATTTTGAGAAAAATACGTTAGGAATTATGGAAAATATCCGTTAGTATATCATTTGTGGACGTATAAACCTTACATCTAACAAACGCAATGGTTGTGGGTTCGATTCCTACTCAGGGGTATGAATAATTTATAATCTCGCATATAATATTAAGGTAAGTGCAAGGCTGTGCTTTCTACCCAGTTTTGAAACATTGAGTGTTGAGTAGCGGAACTCAACGCCGACCTTCACCTCTTTACCAGAGCGATGTAATGAAAATATGAAATATTTGATGCCCGTGTGGGAATCGATCCCCAACAACACACAACACGTTTGTTCCTATTCCTTACTTAGGAAATTATTCTTAAGTTAATAAAACAACATCAATATAAATTACAATTACATCCAAAATTATTATAAAATATTTGGTACGAGCACCAGGTAGCTGAAGTAAAGTAAAGACGATCCACATCTGTCAGTCTAATAAATATTTATTTTGTTCACAGGTAAGTGCCGTAAGGCGGCGCGGTGAGAACTTTGTGAATTATTGTCATTTGTTTGCTCTTGAACACAAATTAAATTTGAACGGCGTTTAGTTCCGGCACTCCTCTATCACTACTATCTCTGTGCCTACTGCACAGCGTGTGACTGTTAACGCGACGGTTATGGATTTGAATCCCACCGGTGGGAATAAATTTTGTTAATTTCATCGCACAGTTAGTAAGGCAAAGCGTGTCGCTAACTTGAACTTATTTAATGTAAAAATAAATAAATAAATCAGCTTCACGACGTATCCCGCATACAGCAGGGTAGGCAGAGGGAACCTATTGTTAAGACGCTCCGTTCCCATTTTCCGCTGAGTTCTGGAGGCATTTGTGTTGAGTGGCGGAACTCGATGCCGTGCATTGCCTCGACATCAGATCGAAGAAATAAAAATAAAATTGTAAATAAATATTTCATTTCTTAGAGTGGGGATCGAACCCTCAATCAGTCAATATTATAGTCACACTTTGTGCCTCTGTACCACAACTGGCCTCAATGGCCTGTAATATTATATCCAAATTGTTCAAAAATATTATATAAATTGTCTATATGTTATTCTGATTTACTTGTTGCCTTTAGTCCGTCTCTTTGCCTTCGAGCAACGTCGATAACTTCGTTATACTCGCTTTACGAACTTTAGGTGTTTAGCGGAGCTTTATAATATAATTTAGTCGTCGTCCTAAGGCTAAAAGTCTTAGTATTCATAATATTCAAAAAATCTAACAAAAAATATTTGTTATTTAATATGACACGCACTTATGAAATGGACTTGGTAACTCGATTTCTATTTGATTACTTTTATACACGATGCTACTGTTGGTCACCAAGTAAAAGCTTTACCTGATATAGAATTTATAAGTTAAATTTTGTATAATATTCCTGTAAGAGATTATAATTTTTTTTTAATATTCTAAAAATAAAATGAAATCGACGACGCCTTAACGTAGCTGCACTGCGTCTGACTGCGAGTGCGACGATTGTAGGTTCGGTTCTCTCTCGAGGGAATGAATTATTTTCATTTGCTTGCTCTACCAACGAAATAAATCACGACATCGAATTCTGTCAATATGCGTGAGGAACAGTGTCTAAACACTTGGATCCTTCTGCATACCTTGCTGAAAAATAATTTATTAATCTACATACATTGTACATATAGATTTATGGATTTTGAACCTATCTGTTGCTCAATGTATGTTAAATTAGGTTCGATTCACTCTGAACCAGTTTTTTTTATTTTCGTTTTATTTAATTTACAACGCTTTGCTATCCGAAAATAATTCCAGAGAACAGAGAAAGGAGAACTAATTAGAAGTATAAAACAATATCAGTTCTCGTGGAATTATTTCTTTATTTCGTTTACAACATAGTCACACAATCTAAGCTAGTATTATAATTCTAAAGAGATTGATTAGTTAAACGCGTTAATATCAGGAACTATTGAATCAAATTTTTTTTTAGTACCGGATGGATCATTTGTCCTGGATAGCTGTTGCCTATTACATTTACTTCAATTGCTTTCATGTACCTACAACACAGTAACTTTAGTTATTTAGAATGTGTCAACAACTCAAAGTTGTTAACAAATTCTTATAGCAAACATACAAAACTATTAATAAAACGACGAAAAATCGTAAAAAAATATTCGATACCAAAGAATAGCCGTCCATTTTTACCCGTCCGTCGTTCCGGTCCATACATCACATTTATTTTTCCGCTCTATATATATCTCCCATGAAATATGATTCCGATGCAGAGATATGTACTTGTCACTGACATCGAGATTTCCAGAAAATAATACGAGTATAAAGATGTAACAATATTGATTTATACTTATTTTTTACATTATTGTTTTATAATTTTCAAATAAGTGTAATTAATGATTATGTTTTTTTGAGGCCGTTGTGGCAGCGTTGATATAAACGAGATAGTTGTGGGTTCTGTGAGTGTCTACCATATTCAGGGTAAAACGTAACGCTGGATTCAATTTCCTTAAAATTTCCCTTCAGAGAGTCAGATACTTTCTAACTGTGCTAGGAGAGCATCAAGTAATGCTATTGGCAGGGTGCAATATACTAGGCGGGGGATATGTAGAAAAAAATGTAAGCTTTGTCACCTGTTAATGTCAAAGCAAAATGTTCAACTTATAATTTTATTAAGTCAAGATAATGAGAAATTCTACAATGTAAGAAATACATTTACATATAATACATATATTTATAGCCAAGTATGTGATGATGAAGTACAAACAGAAAAAGACAACTCAACTATTACATATTAAAAAGGACAAAAAAAATTAAGAACAAAATACGTAATACCCCTCAAAAAATACACACAGATGTGGTAACTTCACCAGAAAAAAATGTTTTTTTACTATTACTAGCTTTTCATCTATATGTAATGATGAGCAACAATTATTATTAAAACCATCAGCAACGATATTGTTTTAGCTGCTAAAGGTATAAGAGTGAATTTTCCAGAGAAGAAACACAAGAAATTTATAATATTGTGAGTGTAAGAATTTATTTCGAAAGGATAATGCAAAGATGAATGATGAAGTCGCGAATTTTATAAAAAAAATGGTATATTCCAAAATTTGAATAAAATTCCCGAAAATTTATTTAACTGCATTGATTTCAGAACATTGTACATATCTTCTGTGCATAGGTAAATTTACAGGCTCCGAAAATTATAAAAGATCTTTAAATCTGTAAATATTTCCTTATCCAATTACACTTACAAATAAAACAAAAATAATTAAAATTAAATGACTTTTATTTCTTAAATTAGATTCTGTTTTGGTATTTAAGTAATTGGTTAATGATAAACATTTTTATATTGCCTATTTTAATAATAATAAAATAATTTCTATGACTTATTTTGTTTTTATGGTCAAAGCTACAACATATTACTTAAATAATTTTCAGTAAAATAACGTTTCAATTGACTAGTATTATTATAATCATTTGCACAAGGAATTTTTAAAAATAATAATTTGCAATAATGTACAAACTAAAAGCTAAACAAAATTAAAACGTCAGAGCCAACAAATTTGCGTACGCTGTGTTGCGCTGTAGTCGTGCACGGAGCCGATAGTACAGAATAAAATGAGATTGCTTCAATGGTAGAGACAGTCGTCGCTTTTATATGACTATAGTTAAACCAGAGCAATGTAGAGTCCCATTCTGTCACATACGAGTACGAGTGAGCTATATCAATACAACCAGATTGTGGATCTATTTAGCACTTTTTTTTAAATTAATTTGAAAATAAATATTTGTGCTGGAATTTACTGTTTTTGTAAATTAAGTAAGTAATAATTAGTGTTAAAAGTTTTGCGTAATATTTAGGCAGAGGCAGAGTCGACCGGCATTACCACCCCCGGCATTTAAAACCACTGCGTTTCGCATCAAGTAATGCCGGGCCCCGGCGCCAAACCCACCTTACAGGCAGGCAACGCACCTGTAGCTCCTCAGGTGTTGCACGGGGTCGTGGGCGGCGGTAGTAACTTACCATTAGGTGACCCGAACGCTCGTTTGCCTTGTCCTTTTCCAAAAAAAAAAATACTAGGTTCTGGTTGCCTTTAATTTTTATAAGCTACAAATTGAAGTAATAAAAATATTACTAGAAAACGCGTCCGAAATTTAAAAAGCAATCTCAGCAATTTAAAGATTGGTTCACTCCACAAAATGTTGGAACAATGATTAATGACTACAGTGTGTGCGCAGTTCTTTAATATAACCTCAAGTAAGGGCGCTAGTTTCCATACAAAACGTTTCGCTGAATGCCGAATGAAGTAGACTCCACTCTACGGCTTGTGTTTTATGAGTTTTCTTATTTTACCATAACAAAGCTTGGTTTTACTTTTTATTTAGATGTATTCAGTTTATAATATTATACCGTTACTTACCTATAAATGCTGCCAATTCTGAGGGTTAGTTCGGTGTGCCTACTACACTTGTACTGTAAAAGTGCTAATGATTTTAATATTTAGTAGAACAAGAGTAGTTACAGTGAAAATAGAAAGAATGTTATATCAAACAGCGAAAACTTCAGCATAGCAAAGTAGGAGTATGGCCTAGTCTTAAGGCACTCTGTTCCCCATTTTTTGCCCAAACTTTGAGGAATGTTTAGCGGTGGGACAACACCGCGCTGTATCTACCAGAACAGGAAAATAAAATAAATATAATCATTCCCACATTCGGTGTCAAACTGACTCTGCGAAATGGAATACTTTGAGACACTTAAAAATAAACACATTTGTCTGTTTTCACACTAAAAGTAAAAAAGGCATTCTATATTAAATCCCCGCTGACCCGTACGCACTAACAACTTAATTACCGGCGTGCCTCCAACCATTAACGTTTATTGGCTTCCAGATAATTTGAACTGATCGTAAAGTATTTTTATTTTTACTGCGGTTTTACATCAAATTCAACTAATAAAAGAAACGTCCGGAATAAAATGGTAAAAGCTACCTCCATTCTATTTTTTTTTAACGATTTTTTATTTATCGCTTTATCCCCTTCCTCAAAGGATAAACAAGAGTTTTGTACGATACATACATACACATGCTAAGTGCCGAGCGCTTGATAACTCTATCTTATATAATTAATATGTACACATACGCACTTTCGAACCTACCTACATGCCATATTTTAACTCCTTAAGCTCTCTTTTATCTGGGAGTCAATTAGTAATGGAAGAGTTTTATTTGCTCGTATATAGGTAATACTATGCATGGATATTGTAGAACATCTCTCACAATTTATATAAAAAATGAAACAAAAGAATCCAGTGATTTTCGTTCTTCACTTTCTGCTCAGAGTAAAATAGTGCTACTTAAAAATGTTTTGTTTAATCAAGTCCAAAAACTTACGCTTCATAATTTGAAAGAAAGCAAAGCTGTGGTTAAACTTTTAATAAGATTAATTAACTGTTATTAAACTTTTAGTCCAATATCATTATATTATGCAAAAGGCACGGATACTATGTAAATATTATAAGGCTGTAGAGTTTATTTAGTTTAAATAGATCACTTACGGAAGAAGATGTTACTCACTATATCTGCAATCTGATTTACTTTGGATACTTAAAATTAGTTTCAGTCACTTGGAGCTTCTCTAACACGTTCACTAAGGACCTATTTTCGAGAACTTTCAGCTCGTGCGGCTAAGGTCCTTTTGGCCTCATAATTTTACATATGTAGGTAGCTTACTACTTATGTAAAAAATACAAGCTGTAGTGAACTTGTTAAGCTATATTAGTTTAATCACGCAGGCTAGCTAAAAACTAGTACATTCGTTGAAAGGAAACTGTACTATAAATATAATCTAAACTAATCAAAAACATATTTAACCTTAAAAAGTTTTTGTCAATGACTATCGTATTTCAGCATTCCCTAATGTATAGAAATTGGATTTCTCGTAGCTCTACGTAGAGTCGATAATTGAGTAAACGGGGACATTTTGACAAATGCATTGAAGAACAACTCTATAATTTACACTATAAGCTATATAATCATGTAAGTGAATATGTTTTTGTGTATATATCCTCTTTTCATAGTATTTTAGGGGCTATTGTCTCATAAATAGGGGTTAAAGTAGAGTCTTTGTGTGTATTCGACCATCGACGGCCAACAACCGGTAATCCGATATCATACTCAGTTGAGACCTACACATGCTGTATTTCAGAACTTCATATGTCAAATCCTATACCTATCGTGATGAAATAAGAGAGATTCAGTTTTAGATTATATGTCGAAGTTTTAGTACATTCTTTAAGGAAGGACTAATTATGAAACTACAGTTGCTTGTGTCAACTGTCCGGTCCAGGCCCGTATAAGCGTAGCGGCCTTAATACCCACGTGAGCGATGTTAGTGCGAGAGCGCAGTAAGGTGTTGCGGATTTTATCAAATGACAAGTAGTCTTAATTTGGAAATATAATATATTTTGAGGCCAGTTGTGGTGCAGAAGTAGAAGAGTGCGACTGTAAATGGTTGGACTGGTTGTAGGTTCGATTCTCACTCGTGGTAATGAAATGTTTTCATTTCTTCCTTCTGGTGTCGAGGCAAAGCACGGCGTTGATTTCCGCCAATCAACACGCAATGCTTCCTAAATTCGGCGGAAACTGGGAACACACATCTTGGGTAACTCCATGGACCAGGCACTTCCAACTTGGCCATACCATTTGAGGCGAAGCTCTTGGAGCTTATCCGCTACGTTACAAACTCGAAGCCTACCTCGAATGAATGTGTCAGTATCTTCATTTCCGTGACGTGAACAAACTTGAAAATAAAAAGTTTTGAAATATCCGTAACAATTCGATCAATTGTCCCTTATTGCAGTCAGTTTAAATGAAATATTCAGAAACGCAAAAACAAAGTTACGTTGAAATTCGGTTGAAATGTATAGAAAAAGTCAAATTGATATCGTTTCACACATTGTTTTACAAACTGGTTCAAATAGTACTGAAATGTATAAAACAGTATTTTATATTTTTTCCTTCTCCACACTGTATATCACATATAGCAAAGTGAAGACGAAAAACCTCGACACAGAACACTTCTTTCTACACAATCTACCCGAATTCAAAACATTGCGTGTCGAATGTTGGAATTCGACGCTGTACTTCGTCTGTCACAATGTAGAAATGAAATTAATTCATTCCCCAGAAGTATCGCCGGATCTTAATGGTTTATTTTACTTCGTCGTAGTCACTACGGTTGTGGTGATGATGGTGTGTAGAGAATTGTCTTTAAAATCAGACGATGTTCTACTGTGTAATGACGGAATAAAAAAAATATATATAATGTATTAACTACACTTATTCATACAATATAAAGGCTCTAAGGTCGGTCGTCGGTCGTCGTTACAGGTCGTTTTTAAAGATACTAACAAAATAAACAAAGGCGTCAAAGTGAGGCGTCAAATCTTATTTATATTTCGATTATTTCCTCGCTTACTGAGCGCGTGAAAATGTTAAAAAGATCAAAGAAGTCCTTCGAGGGAGTGTCCAATGTCGTGATGGTGGAGCGCGGCCGTAGAACTGTGGAGAGACGTTTCTTGATATTTAAACAGCTACCATATGTATATTATGTTTGACATCTTTATGGATGACACGTTGTCATGATAAATATTTTCATTTTACAAGAATTTTCAAGAAAAATATGGTTTTATACAACGTCAAAGTTTTATATTTTCTTTTTCTACATCATCATTATCATCATCACCAAATCGGGTTAGATTCGACTTTAGATTTAAAATATATTCGATTTTATTTTTATTAATTACACCTATATAGTCAACACTTGTTTTAAAAAGCAAACAAAACCAAACAGAGGATGTCATGGCATAGCGCACCGTGTGACTGACTATTATCGCGATAGTGGTGGATACGATTCTCGATCTGGTAAAATATATTTTTCTCGCGCTAGCAACATGACAAAACGAGGCGTTTAGTTCAGTTTTCCAACACTTCCGTATATCGAAAATTGAGTTAAAAATGGGATAAGGAGTGTCTTAACACTAGGTTCCCTCGCGTCCAAGCTGTGTGAAACTAAAACTATATAAAAATGACTTATAAGTTTAATATTGAAGACAACTAGATATTCCTTCGAGATTCAGATCCTCCAGTTCATTATTTCCCTGAACAATAAAAAAACACATTTCTATATTTTTCTTGGTGGGTACTAAAAATATATTTTATTATTTTGCTTTCGATTTAATTTTAAACCGTGAACAAATTAATTGTTAATTGAAATATTTTTCATCTTAGAGATTTATATTTTTTTAGGTTAACACTGTATCTCGCATATAGCAGGGAAGGCAGGGAGGTACAGGGAATGTATGGAAAATACACATAAACCTGATTTTATTGCAGAGGTTAAAGTACTTATCTATAAAATTTTGCTTCATGGAATTCTTTGTTCGTGTAAAAATCTTACAAGAAATCATTTTTACAACATCTACAGCAGCATCTCAGCTATTAGCAGCAGTTGATATATAATGCTACCTAATGTAATTATAAGCAATTCTACGAGTCAAGAAAGGTCGGATCTGACTCTAAACGCGACGGTTGTTTGTGAGTACGATTCCCATTTGGTTCCATCACTCGAACTCGGAGAACGAAGTGTATTAACATTATGTTCCTGCTTATCAAACTTTATGAGGAGAATAACGTGAAGCTATTTCATTTTATTTTATTTTATTTGAAGTAAAAATATGAATAATCATTACATTTTTATCCTCAAAATGGTTTTCGGTATGTCGGTGGTAAGACGTCAAGCGATTGTATCTTCGGGCAATAGCCGCTGGTTTATGGAGGTCTGGCCTTTGTTTAGATATCGGGATTTTATTTGTCATGTTTTCCTTTAGGTTTTGGTAGAAATTATGTATTGGTAAGTATTTTGTTTTTATGTTTATCTTATATTTATAAAGAATTATATCATAATATAGTGTCTGGCTATAAACGTGACGATTATGGGTTCTATTCTCATTTGGAGGGAATGAACTGTTTTCATTTTCTCTCTCTGTTAATAAGACGCGGCGTTCATTCGCGTTCGTTCCATTCATCATCAGGACATAGGGAATTTATTTAAAAAAAACTGAGTATTAAAAGGCTATTATGTATTTCGTGCAACCCAGCTGTTGAAGAATCCCAACCTGACCTAATATTTTTAACAGAAACCACTAGCTCTTACTCTCACTCAGACAGCACGTATAATAGACCATTTTATTCTATAAAGTGGCGGACGGGGTATGGCAGAATAGAACTTGAATTTGGTAATACCATAATTTAATAGAATGAGCGATTTCTATATTATATTCTCCACTTTACATTTACTTAAAACAGAACAAATAATTATTAATCAATAATAATCTTTTTAACTTCAACCAGAAAACAAACAAATCAAATAACGTATATAACGTAGTACAAAATATCTCACATTACGCCACAACGCGACGGTCCTAGTCTATAATTTTTCGCTCTTGGAATAACTCGATTCTATTTTATTTGGAGGCGAGTTGCTAAATTGTTTTGTAATTCAGTTTAAGTGTTATATTACTGCTATTACAATTTTTATAGAGACCGTACAGATGGAGAAGGTTCAGAATACACGAGTACATTATGGGTTCGATTCCCGTAGATAACCACAGCAATTTTTATGTTTAAGTTTTACCCCTAAATGACCAAGTTATGAGTAACTCTGTCCGCGGGGTTCATCGAAATGATTAAGGTAATACCTATAGTGTAAAGACTTCCACGGTATTTTAACTATATTTTGGTCGTATCACAGTTATTTTTACTAGTCATACATTTGATTTTGAGATTAGAACCTTTAAATACATAATTTCTTCAACTTTCTATCTAGTCCTAGTTAAGCCACAAGGGTAACAAAATTATTTCATAAAAGGTTAAAAAACCTTAAGAATCCTTTTATAAGGTAAAAGTCCGGCTTAAGATTCAGAAAAGAGATTAAATATTAAAATGAATAGAATGCTCACGTTTAGCGCTTTGTCTGTGGAATTTTGGCTGGTTTGATTAAATTCATTGTCTTGATGCTCTTCACGCGGCTTTTTAAGGGACTATATACATTTATTCACTCAAAACCGCGTTAATCTATAAAGCCTCTCTTTGTATTAAATAGGTGAGAACAGTATGCCTACTTTGCTTTTTTTAGTAAACATAAAATAAAAGGACTTTTTCTTTCTTTGTTAAAAATAAAATCGAGATCGGAGTTTTTACGCAAGCTTCTTTGAACATTTATTAATTTATTTATTTATTATTTCGTCCCGCACATGGCAGGGCAGTTAGAGGGAATCTGGTCTCTAGCACAAGAGACTCTCTATACTTAAGCATATAATTTAGAAGACAAAATAAAGGATGGTGTAGTACGAACGGTTAAACAATAAAATATAATTTCAACATAAAAGTTAATCATTTAGCAAAAATCTTATTACAGCGTGACTTATAATTTATAAGTTATAAAGACAAATTATATTTGTGGTTAAATCCCTCCACTTATTATTCATCGTCTCCAGAAGGTGTCGACTCTCTCCGCTCTGGAATTATTGAAGTGCATTACCTTACTTATTTTAGAAAACGTATAAAAATTTGTACGTAGCGTAACTCGAACCCGCGCCTCCTGGAAACCGACCAGGCGCTCTGACCACGCCATAAGTTCTCATTAAGAGAATGCTTCTCTCTTGCCAGACGATAATTCTTAGTAATCTTTGGGTACCGGAAATTTGTAAAAGTCTCCTTACAGAGATGCTAACCTATATAAATAAGCTAAGCTATAACTATATAAATAAGTTGTAACAAGCGTATAAACCTTTCGACGTAGCTTGATGGATATGAGAATTAATCCAAAATAGTTTATTTATTGTAAAATGTGTGTTGTGGGTTCGATTCTCAGTCGTAGGACTTAATTATTTAATATTTTAATTTCCTCGCCCTGGTGACAAGGCGAAAGTAGGAAAAGGAGTGCCGCACCACTTGGTTCTCTCTGTCTATCCGGTTATATGCGGGATGCAGATGAAATACAGGTAAAGAAAATAAAAACATTTTGTAAAATAAAAAAAATCTGTGTTTTCTTATACTTACATAAATATATTTAAAGTTAAGAAATTTTATTTGTTTTGAACCTGTTATGTCCTTTCCTTACTAAACACTTTAACTATCGTGTCAAAAAGGTGGCAAAATTTTATATTAAAAGATAAGATAAGCCTTTAAAGGCAGCTAATACTGGAGAGTATATAAAGCGGCCATATAATTGCCTCGTAAAGTTATGGTGATTTAATATTTTGATATATATGGTACAATGGCCAATATTTAAAAACGTTACTTGATATTAGTCGTAAATATTTTTTTTAAAAAGTAACAGTGACCATCGTAGCGCAGAGAGACTGTGATTGTGGATACGTTCAACGTGACGTTCGTGGGGAATAACGATATTTAAATTATTTAACTTTCCAGCTCTGGTGGAAACATGCGGCGTTGAGTACCGCTACCGTAAAAAAAACGTTGAAAGATTATATGCAATATTGTAATTTTTAAAGATTGAAACGTAAAATTTGAAATAAAGCTTTTAGTTAGTAAAGTAGATTAAAAAACAGTGCTAAATCTAAATATGCTTCTGATTCAAGTGACAGCAATAGAGAGAAAATTGTGAGAGCTCGTAATCGTTGCAACAGGATTTGTAGAGATAGTCAACGACGCCATATCTATAAATCAGTAATTGATGAAGATGATCCAGCTAAAGTCTGGAAATTTTTTAAAACCCTTGGAGTCGGTAAAACAAAACATAATATTCTTCAGAAATCTCTAGATATCAATTCTCTTAATAAACATTTCACTTCTTTTAGTACAATTGATAGTACAAATAAATTGAATACCTTAAATTATATTTCTACTTTATCCACTCCTGAGGTTTCTCCATTTAAATTTAATCAATTCACTGTATGTGATGATAAGAGAAATATTATAGCTATTAAGTCAGATGCAGTCGGTGCTGACAGCATTAGTCGTAAAATGATCATTCCTATAATAGACCTGTTGGCTCCTGTAATCACATCCATTTTGAATCGCTCAATACTC